>CAUZXS010006085.1:0-275000 GCA_963585895.1 Sepioteuthis lessoniana
CATTTCTAGAACTGACCAAGAATAGAAGAACTGAAAATGTAATATACATTACCTGCTAAATTTCAAACTGATCACCTCGAGGTTTGGTCAATACCGGCAACTTAGTGAGGATCAGTATTATATTTCGATACAGCAAGTGCTTGAGTGTGAAAAAAAAAATTAGAATGCTATCAGTTTTAAAGTTGAGTTTATAATCTAATCAGAAAGGCATTAAAACTGATTTGAAAATTTACAAGAACCAAACTGGGATGAAATGACATAGGCGCAAAAGTTAGATGTGTGCAAATTTAGAATTGATGATATTAATAAATGTAGAGAAGTTCTTCCTGCAATACTATGCTTAGCCGGTTATTGCTGTCTTGTAGTTTTTAAGAAAATTAAATGCAATTGTTGCAAAGATTTAATATTGGAAAGAGATTATGTGGAAGAAATACCTGATTGGTTTGGTTTCTTTGTTTAATGGCATATCAACATTTGTAGGTTATTTAATACCAAAGCTATTCTCCTTGCAGAACAGTAGTGGTACTATTTAGCACATAGCTGGGAGGTTAAAAGGGTTCATACGTTTCTCTAGGGTATTTACCAGAAAGTGAACCAAATAGCGCGGCTGGAGTACGAACTCGCTTACTACGATTCCGGAGTCCCTCGCTTTAATCATTACACCACTCAATTAAAGTAATATAATCACTTAATGATTACAAAATTGTAACTTTACTGAATAATTATTAAAACTGAAATAAGAACACGCAAATTAAAACAATGCTGATTATAATCTATTAAAATTGTTTTCAAATTTGAAACGATTAAAATTATGGACGAATATCAGTCTTAAAATTTTCTATCCGTATCCAATTTATCTCAAATTATTATATTTGAATTTTAAATCTCTATTGTTTATATAAAATCTTTTACTTGTTTGTATTTAATTCTGAAGTTTTTTTATTTATATTCTACTTATAACGTATTAGTTATTTGTTTATCTACACTATTATTGTTTTTTAGTTCCTCTAATTCATAATTCAGTTGTTGCGATCTAATGTATAAGAATAATAATCACTTAATAATTACGATTTTGTAACTTAAAGAATAATTATTGAAATAAAAAAAAACATGCAAATTAAACAATGTTGACTATGATTTAAATTTTCTTTTTCAAATTTGAAACAAATAAAATGAACGAATTTCAGTTTTGAAAATTTACTCAACTGTAATATGTTCAGTTGATATACTTGAACGTAGCATTCAGCAACACTTCCTTTTTCGTATCAATTATTCGTTTAAAAATTGATATTAAATAAAGTTCTGTATAAAATATAACTCTATTTCTTTCTTTTTTAAATGTATTTTTAAAAAGGTTTTCTAAAACCATTTTTTCTTAAAATAATTCATAACATTATTATCACTAACTTTTTCAATAACCTCGTGGACTACTTTTGTGACGTCACGTCACACTCGAACCTTCAATATTTCAGTGGTCACAAGAAAACCTACGTTTAGCCAAAGTTTAAATCTTTTTTTACTAAAACCAGATTCTCTGTACATATCATACATTCGGTAAATTTTTAATGGCTTGAATTGCTTAACCCCTAATTTTTTTTATCTTTTAATATTACGAATAGCAGAAAAATAATATTTTTTACGAGATTAAAATACCTTTTTGCCATAAAGCAATTCAAAACAACGCTGAGTTTTCATTTATAAAAAAAATTCTGCAAAAATTATTTTCGTTAAAAACATACTTTCTTTTATGAAACAAGTCTCTTACATCTATCTATCTATATATCTATATCTATATCTATATCTATATATATATATATATATATATATATATATATATATATACGAGGTGCATACGATAAGTTTCCAGATTTTTTCATATGGGCATTTTTATTGATAGTACACACATGGAAATCTAGTCCCCTAATGCACTTGTTGCACCGTTCCAACAAATTCTGGAAGGTCCCATGGAAATCCTCTTGTGTGAGTGTGTCAATGACCTTCGTCACAGCCTCTTTCATCTCCTCAATTGTCTCATAACGACAGCCTCTGAGTTTGGCGAATAATCCAAAAGTCACTGGAAGCAAGGTCTGGACTATAGGGAGGGTGAGGAACTGTCTTGATGCCCATCTTGGTCAAATAGTCTGTGACAAGGGTGGAGTTGTGGATTGGTGTATTGTCCTGGTGGAAATGCCACTGACCAGATTTGAAGAGTGCTGGCCTCTTCCGACGGAATCTCTTTCTGAACTCCCTTAAAACCTCAACATAGTAACGCTAACCCTAACCCTAACCGTTTGGCCAATCAACTCTTGTCTATTGACTTCCTTACTCCTCCCACACCTCTCATCATCCCTCACAGACTCTTTGCCTTCCTTGAATCTCTTATACCACTCAAAAGCCGATGCTCGATTCATGCAAGATGCTCCAAAACAGTCTGAAGTATTCCATACGTTTCTGTGGCACTTTTTCCAAGTTTAAAACATAATTTTATTGTATATCGTTCTTCAAAAGTGTCAAATTGCATTTTCGAAATTCACCAGCTTTGACAATCAGGCTTTTGTAGGGTGTATTGTAATTGCTGCTGTAGCTGTTCATTTGAACCTGGAATCCTAAGAATTGGTCAGTCATGTCGTAAGATGTATAGCAATAACATACTGAATTATCAAGAGTCTACGACAATTTTAAATGCCCATACGAAAAAGTCTGGAAACTTATCGTATCCCCCTTGTATATATATATATATATATATATATATATATATATATTCATATATATATATATATATATATATATATATATATATATATATATACGTTGTGTCTCAGCTATCTTAACTTATATTTCTCTTTCTCTCTCTTTTACTCTCTTCCTCCCACGTTTTCTCTCTCTCCTCCTTCTCTCTCTCTCTCTCTCTCTCTCTCTACATATATATATATATATATATATATATATATAAACAAATTATCTTAGAAGCGTCATAAGCAACAAGACTTAAAATCAATCATGAGTCAAATCGAAAGAGAAAAATATTATCCCTTTACATTATATAAGTTGTTCCAAACAATATATTAGAAAATCAAAATCACTTTCTATTTTACAATAAATAATTCTGTAGATATCGAATAAATGTAAACGAAAAAAGTAAAAAAATATCAAGAATTCTAAATTTTATTTCCTTATCACCAGCTTCACCTCGAAACAATGTTCGGTTGAGTAATCCAAGGTGAATAATCTTGGATTGCTCACATGAGAATCGTGTAAACATTGGGTGTATCTTATTTTAGTTTTTTCTGAAATAGTTTATCTGCTAATTTTTAATGACTAACTGATTATACCATTATATATATATATATATATATATATATATATATAGAGAGAGAGAGAGAGAGAGAGAGAGAGAGAATCCAGAGTGGTAGTTCCTGTTAGGTTCCCATGAATGGGTCCTCTGCCTCCTCCTCATCTTCATCATAAAATCACACTGACAGCACAGAGTTCTATAACTCTCTCTCTCGCAATCCATCATTATCCCCCACCACTTCTAGTGGGTCATTTAAGTGGCATCCTATGTCTGCACTGAGATTGTCAGCCAACACTTTTACACGTCCATGAATAGAAGCACATAAGTAAAAATCATTTATAAATTTGTTGGTACTTCTCTAACAGAGTGTCCCGCATATTTTGTTCTTTTCATTTATGGATAGTTTGTGAGATGGGAGTTAGGTGGTCGTATAGTTGCTGCTTTGTGGGGTGTTGCTGCTTTGTGGGACGTAGCTTTTATCTTGTGTTTTGCATGCATAATTTGCGCATCCATGTTGTAGTGTGGACATAGCGATAGCTTGGAAGAAATACTATTTTATTTCATCGGATCGATCGGACTTTCATATGATCGATACCCAGTCAATAGTATTCCATACCTTCGTTAGGCGTATGTTCTTTACTATTATCAACAATAGTGTTGTGTTGAGATCCTTTGAACGAATTTCTTCGATGATTCGAAAGCCGTTTAGATTTTTCCTAAGAATTTTTAAATTTCGGTTAGATATGATTAAGAAATATGGCATTAGAAACCTTTGTAGCGATAGCAGTAAAAATTATAACTTTGCAGTTCTTCGAGATTGCATGGTCACCTTTCTTGATGGAAGGAAGGATGCAGCCTTTTGCCCATTTCTCTTTTGTGTTTTGTTTATAAAGAGCACTGCATAATCGAAGAAGTATCTCTAGAGGATTTTTCTGTTCTAAACTTCCGGGCACGGCTGTCAGTTTTTCTGCTTTAATTTATTTCAATACTGAATCTAGTGCTTCCTCCATAAAGTGTCCCTATTAGACGTCTAGCTGGTCTTTAATAATTTTTTTGGATAGGTTTATCAGAGATTTTGGGAGGGTTTCCGAGAACATTTTTTGAAATGTTCTTTCTACTTCTGAAGTCTTTCTTAGCTGATGGATTTTTATTTTGCTCTCAAAGTGTTCTTCCTTTTTGCTCACTTCATTTACTGTCATGGTAATCATGATTGCCCATCTTTCACCTAATTTTTGATTTAGCCTTGAATGTATTCTAATTGTTCTTTTTGGTATGTGTTAGATCTTTTTGGGGCTTTCTTAAATCTCTGGCGTTGTCATTTGTTTGATTTCTTTATTAAGAAAGATACATTGTTATCTCTTTTTTTCCAAACTATTAGTGACTCCCATGGGACTCTAAATTTAGCTTTTAGTTTAATCATTATGCACTCTGCGGATGCTTCTATATATAATAAAGCCAGTGAAAAATCTGCTAGATATTCGCCATTTATGTTTGGACAATTGTGCATGCTAAATTTGTTATTTCCCCTCTTTGCGTTTTTGATCCATCATGTTTCTATCGATGGTTTGGTAATCCGTTGAACAAGAGACGATAGCCTGTTGTAGAAGATGGGGAAATCTGTTTCATCACTGGCACTCGTGGGACTATAACAAGAGACGATTGCCCTGTATGTATTGCCTTTAAATGTAGCACACATAATTATCGGTTGGGTTTTTTCTTTATAATTTAGTAATTTTAGGCACGAGAACTCAAATGCATTCCTACATCCCCTATGGCTGCAGTGACAGAGTTCTTCCACTCAGATGCTGCGACAAATGTCTTTTCATTACCGATATCGTGGTAATTTAATTCGAATTCCCTATGGTAATATCTCTATTCTTGGACGCATATGTTTATATTTTGGTCGGCTGCAGATGTAATCTCGGGTACTTGGTTTATTATGTTTAAAGTTTTAACGTTAAAAGTTGCTATGTTAATGGTTTTGCATCCAAGCAAGTTTAGTTAGGTCTTCGGTTCTATATATGTTATATTAACTCTGTGGCCAGAACTCCAATTTCGGCAGAAAACACTTCGTCTTTACCCACGTAAACAACGATGTGGTTTGGATTAAAGTTCTGATATTCTTTCGTTGGCTGTCTTTATTCATTTTTTTCTTACCACTATAATCCACACTAAGAGATGAGTTGCAATATTTTCTTGACTGAACTATTTTATCCTGGTCGTTGACATATGATGTTCTTCCGGTAAACATCTGGTGAAGCCCGCCGTTAGACACAACTTTGTATTCATCCGATGCACAAAAATGTAAACATGAACATAAAGGGAAGGTGATTCCATAGCTTTTTGGGATAAAATAACCCTAACCAGAGTGAAATGTCAATATAATCAATCAGCCAAATTATCGTCACATAATTTCTGCTTTCATTGTGTTTCTAAGTGTTTATACTTAAGCCATTACATATCAAACAATTCATTTTATCGGGGGGGGGCATCATTAACTGATTTATTCGCACATGTTCGATTCGTGGTGATTTTACATTGGATTGTATAACTCTTTGAGATTCAGTCCACACTAAAACCGAGAGAAATATAGCTAGAGACTTGTAGTGGGATAAAAAGACAGACAAAAGAACGCCGTGATGTCTGTGAGATCTTTCAACGATTTGAAAAGATTCTACACAGGTCTTGAACTCTAGTCTCCAACAAAGTTTTATTCAACATCGGATAAGAGATTTACATGGTTGCCATACACAATCGATTAATGAAGTCGTCATCTCTTTTCCACGCACGAACTTTTATAACTGCGGAAAGAAAAAAAGTAAGAAATATAAACGAAAGCACATAAATAAAAAATGCATTATAGAAATAGGGAGACATTGTTTGTTCCTAAGAAACTTGGATCCTTTCCTGAAAATTACATTATCCAAGGCCGCCTGTTCATTCGGATATTTCGTGCGCCCTCAAGAGATTGAAAGACTTTCAGAACAAAATCCTTATATATATATATATATATATATATATATATATATATATATATATATATATATATATATATATATATATATATATATATATATATAATGCTTATATAGTTTTAGTTGGTCCTGAACGTCTACGCAAATGTAAAGTCTGTTCCGTCAATAAAAGTGTTAGACTTTGAATTAGAACTTGATGATGTTGTAGAATTCAACGTACAGTAATTGATTTTATATGGAGTTGCCCTTTGAATCTTTGGTCAGCAAATTCTGCTCATATCAAATGCCTGTGTTTATTTCGGCTAGCCTCTTAAACATTTTTGTGAATATGTGTATTTGTCTAGGGAATTTCTTTATACGTCTGCATTAATGGAGACTTCTAACATTTCAATCAACAAAATTTGCTGTTATATATATATATTTCAACCCTGTAAAGGTCACATAATGTAGACCTAAACATATTAGACTTATATTTGAAGCAATAAAATATATAAAAAAGATTCTAACCATATCTAAAACAAAAATAATGCAATGTTGCCTATCAGGTGTCCATAAGAACAGACTTTGTTTTGAAAATTCATCAAATATATCAATCCATTTGCGAATTTCATAAACATTAAAACTTTTAAAATCCACAATGAATCAAAATTAATAGAAAAAAAGCTTTTTACTATATATACTTTCCTCCAAACAATATATATAGGGAAATCAGAATAATGTTCCATTTTAGAATAAATAATTATTAATACAAGAAAGAAGTGTACGACAAAATAAAATTTAGAGATATTTTAATTGTAGCGAAGGTGAAATAACATATACGTTAATCTTGGAATGGTAACCAATTTTGGAGAAGGAAAACTCCTTAATCAAATCAGTTGTGCTCCGCTAGAAAATTGGCGATGTGTCACTCCTCCGTGTGGTGGAGAGTTTGGGTAAATATCGATTAAAAGTTTGTATGTGAAACGTGTAGTTTATCCAAAATCACTTTAAGAGAAGAACAACTAAGCAAGATTATATCGAGCAAATCATTTTACGTTTAATTGAAAGTATGTATGAATCAGTTTACTTTCAAAAGAAACTTTGAGAAATAATTCTTGAACGTTAAGTTAAAGAAATCAAAGTTTTCTTCCAGTATAATATAATTCCATGAATTCCTGTAGATTCTAAACTAATTGAGCATCATGAGAACTTTCTTTTTGGGTATTTTAGTGCCAAAGTTTAAAGTTTTTATTTGGAACTAAAAGTAACATATCGTCGTATCGAGAGAAATATATATATATATATATATATATATATATATATATATATATATATATATATATATATATATATATATCAGAACTTAACATATATTTAAAAAATAGTTTTAAAAATCTATTCTTCTTAATCTGAAATAAAGTTACTGTCTGCTTGAGTTTTATATATATATATATATATATATATATATATATATATATATATATATATATATATATATAGTTTTAAGAGTTTATTTCAAAGCATACATTTAAAGCTTTTGATATTTTTGTGTGCGTATTTTTCCTATTAATGCTTATTCTTAACAAGATTCTTTTTTCTTTCTTTTAATGAAGATTCGCAGACTGATTCCTTCTTTTTTGATGAGTTTTAGAACACGTTTCATAAATAAGCTTGAACGGAAAGTATGCGTTTCTTGGTGTGTAGCTTCTCTCTTTTCTATTTTATAGAATCAACAACCTTTCAAGGTAGATTTCAAATCTAGTTAACAAAAATGTCGTATGTACCCTATTTAAAAAGTTCAGTGGCTTTGGATTACAGTTATCTTGTGTTTCCCCAAAACTTTGGGATAAGATGGAAAGTAGTACCTGATAAATTATTGTGCTGCAACAGTCATTTTTATTTGTTCAAACTTAAGGGTTCTTCCTTCCTTTTGCATTTCTCAAACCTTTCAGGATCAATTAAATCTATGTATATATCTTTTGATAACGGCTGATTCAGAATGAAAGACGGCTTCAAAAAAGACTATGAAATTTGTGGACGTCTTTATTGCAGTGATGATATTCCAATTCAGCGCATAGATTTTATTTTGTTTTAATATCTGGAAAATACAATCAGATATCATTACTATTTGCATCAGTAACCAATTCCTGACTGTGAGATTTTTTTGTTCGCAGACGCTGCACGAATTGAAGAGTTACACAATGCGTAATCAATTCTTCTTATTGCCCGTTTTAAACTTCTCAGACATTATGCTAATGATTTCATCCTATTACAACACGCACATTGATGTTTTCTACATTAAAAATTATGTGATACAAAGTTTTTCTAGTTAAAGTTCGAACTACATGTAACCAAAGTGACGTAATGCATTCATTTCTTTTATAAATGGCCAAGTTTACTAACACTCAACATTTCAATCAGGAATAAGTTAAATCATCTCATTGACATGCTGTTCTGAAAGATCTTCTTCATGAACGAGGAATCAGATTGTTCAATTTATTTATATGTCAAATAATCACGTATTTCTCACCTCAGAAAATATAGAACCAGGTATTCTGATAATTTGGCTATTTTTATGCCATATGTACACTGAATGTTTCGTTATAATTTCGTCCTAATCTTGGAAAAAATGTTATAAAAACATTCACACACGTACACACATGCAGCACCCCCCATACATATATATATATATATATATATATATATATATATATATATATATATATATATATATATATATATATATATATATATATATATATATATAATGTTCTTATAAGAAATGATTGTCAAAAGTGAATAATAATTGGCAATGCACATTGTGTTGGTGAATGAATAAACATAGTTACATAACGGAAACTAAAATAACTTGCCAGTTTTTGTGAGTTTTATAATTTAAAAAAAAAAGAAAATTATTAGGATAGATAGATAGATAGATAGATGTTGGGATGGGTTTAATGGTATATCAGCTCTTGTAAGTCATTTAATGCCAAATTCTGTTAATACATATATATTAGATATGTATGATTTGTTAACCTGAAAACAACATTTATTTGGGAGCCTAAGCTCACTTTTTTACACTGCTAATTATTTCAAGTATTTATATCTTATACGAATAATTCTGTTTACTATGAATCATTTGTTTGCACAGAGTTAAATGGTTTTAAGTATTACTATATCAAATCAGTCTTTTATTAGCTCACATTTAAATGGATATACATACATAATTTGTAACTAAATAGTTGGTAGATAATCTAATTTTAAAATGAATTAAATCTAATTTGTTTGCACATTAGCATTGCTATTGTTTCTATACAATCAAATAGTTTCAGTTATTTCTATCAAAAATAATAATTCTATTCAATATTATCATTTGTTTGAAGACAATGAAGTGGTTACAAATATAATTATTTACATTAATTATTCTATTTAACTCTATTCATTCATTTGCTCACAGTGAAATGGTTCCAAGTATTGCTATGTAATACCGATAATTCAGTTAAATATCAGTCATTTGTTTACACATTCAAAGTTTTATTTCCAGTATTTTAATCTAATGTATGTCATTTGTTTGCACACATTTTACATGTCAAACAGTTCTATTTGACTCATAGTTAACACCTATCAGGTGCTACAACTCCAGGCCAGAGTGGATCTGGTAATGAAGAAATAAGCTCCAGGGTGGAGTCTCACCATCATGTTTTAATATCCAACCTAGGATATTCGTTAGCAGAGGGTCTTACCCCTCTGCAGAGATGTAGCCGATTGGTATATAGATTGTTAGATACGTGGTGCATTCAATAGGTTTCCAGACATTTTTGTACTGGCATTTAAAATTGTCGTAGACACTTGAACATTCAGTATGTTATTGCTATACATCTTAGGAGATGACTGACAATTTTTATGGTTTGAGGTTCAAATAAACAGCTACTACAGGAATTGGAATACACCCCCACTAAAACCTGATTGTCACAGCTTGTGAATTTCAAAAATGCAATCTTGACATGAGGACACTTTAGAAGAACGATATGCAATAAAATTCTGTTTTAAACTTGGAAAAAGTGTCACAGGAACGTATGGAATTTTTCAGACTGCTTTTGGAGCATCTTGCATGAATCGAGCATCAGTTTTTGAGTGGAATAAGAGATTCAAGGAAGGCAGGGAGTCTGTGAGGGATGATGAGAGGTGTGGGAGGAGTAAGGAAGTCAATAGACCAGAGTTGATTGTCCACACGGTTAGGGTTAGGGTTAGGGTTACTATGTTGAGGTTTTAAGGGAGTTCAGGTTGAGATTTGGTCGGAATAGGCCAGCACTCTTTAAATCGGGTCAGTGGCATTTCCACCAGGACAATGCACCAGTCCACAACTCCACCCTTGTCACAGACTATTTGACTAAGATGGGCATCAAGACTGTTTCTTATCCTCCCTCTCGTGCAGACCTTGCTCCCTGTGACTTTTGGTTATTCCATAAGCTCAGAGGCTGTCGTTATGAGACAAGTGAGGAAATGAAAGAGGCTGTGACAAAGGTCATTGATACGCTCACACAAGAGGACTTCCATGGGGCTTTCCAGAAGGTTTTGGAACGGTAGAACAAGTGCATTGCAGCCTGAGTAGATTACTTCGAAGGGGACTATAGTTTCATGTGTGTACTATCAATAAAAGTGCCCATACAAAAAAAGTCTGGAAACTTATTTAATGATCCTCGTATCATTAAAGAATAAAAGATCGTAATTATACTTGATAAGATGAAAGTGAATATTTTTTTAAAATTGTACATTAACTTTACTCCCTCGTGAATTTAAGAAAGACTGTTGTTAATACTTAATGAGTTAAACATTTTTAATTCATGTATTTATTCAATTCCTTATTCATTTATTTATTTCATTTGTAAAAGTTTTAATCATTGTTTCCATAAACGTTCGATTTAAGATTTTGTTCAATGTGCCTGTCCACAAAAAAGAAAATCGGTGCTTTTGAAAATGGATCACCCGTAGCTCTTGTAGAATAGGTTTTTGTTTAATGAAATATCCGTAATAAATTTTTTTATCCGACCGATACAATATATATATCTGGTATAATAAACAAAAATACGAATTCCACAAAGACCAAAGCGTAATACAAATCCAAAGTTACATTCACTGATACTAGTGTATGTGTGCATGTGTGTACGTATTTGCTAATGTTGCCTACAGCAGATGTATATCAATAATCAATAAAAATGTGTCAGTCTTCAATAGATGATCAATTTTTTTTATGATAGAGGAACTAACTTTACTATGAATACCAAATAGGCCCATTGGAAGGATTTAAGGAAAATAATTTTATTTTCCTCAAAGGGGTATGATTTCTAACAAAAATAGGAATAGTCAGCTGGAGGCCATGTTACTGTAAGACGAATCGTACAAAAACTAAACCCTCCCCCACCAGAAAATAATTTTGAAGAAAATAATTATTTAAAGTTATTTAAATATAAGAAAACAGGATTTTTGGGTAGCTGTAAAAAATGGAGATGTAAAATAATAGCAAGTATAATTTCTTAGTTTGTCCCCCAAACTTAGACTGTAAAAATCTTTGTATCGAGAAATTTCAAAAGTATCTCTGAACTTAAATTATGGTTAATTATTATCAATTAAAACAATTCTCACTCAAACCATTTAAAAATATTTCAAAAACAAAAGACTGCTCACTTTCGTGAAAATTTTCTAATATATTATAGATTAGTTCTCTTCATTGGCCTTATCATATTTACCCCTCCATATATATATATATATATATATATATATATATATATATATATATATATAACCCATATATATATATATATATATATATATATATATATATATATATATATATATGGGTTAAATATGATAAGGCCAATGAAAAGAACTAATCTTTAATATATTAGAAAATGTTCAAGAAAGTGAGCAGTCTTGTGTTTCTGAAATAGTTTTATGTTTTATATATATATATATATATATATATATATATATATATATATATATATATATATGTGTGTGTGTGTGTGTGTGTGTGTGTGTGTGTGTGTGTGTGTGTGTGTGTGTGTGTGTGTGTGTGTGTAAAAATTGTATAATTCTAAAATTATTTATCTTATTTTGGAACACTTGTGATTTACAAGCGTTTGGTGTATATTTTAATAATGTAAAATAATCAGAAGCAACTAGTCTCAAATCTTAGCTAGAGTTGAGAAGTATGGCTGCTCGTAGCTTACCTTTCGCAGAAAGACTATTCCACGAGCATTAACCAATATTTCACTCTCTAAGTGTGCGTAAGGAAGACAGCATTTAACCCATATATACATTTACCCACCCCTTCTTCAATAGCAATTTTTAAGAGAAATTTAATAGGTTTGAATTCAGAATTTTCCTTCTCCTACACTGATTGCCGTACCAAAGTTATAGAGTTTGGTTTGCCGTACTATTTTTCCATAGCTGGAGAGGAATATTAGAATTCATATCTTTGCTAATGGTATTAGCACTATGTGAAATGTAAACAGGATTTGAACTGGCATTACCTTATTGATTTCCAGTAAAGATAATCATTACACGCCACACGCGCCTCAATCTAACCCCTACATAGGGTCTATAGACACAAAATCTGGTTGATGAAATTAAATAGAAACCGATAAAATATATTCGTAAGCGATAAACATTTAAGGATCGAAGTATATAAAAAAATCAATATTCCATCCTTGGCACTAAAATTTTACAAGATAATAAAACGGTATTTACTCGTAATTAGACAAAAAACACTGACGTATAAAAGAGTGAAAAGTCATTTTAGATAATGGCTAATTAAACTATGTTGCGTTACCAAGGGATAATTTAATTGCGTGGATTTCTACTCCAACAGTTAAAAACCTGAAATAGATTAATTTATTTATTAGAAAGTGAACACAATAGCGCTATTGAAATTGTAACTCGCTTTACTCTGATGTCGTAGACCAGCACAACGCTACCCGGACCTCACCCGCTCACCTTCAAATCGATAACGATCATATTATTCTTAATTTTTGTTCACATCTCGAACAGGATACTTCCTACTTATTGCCATAGAGTCTAAGTGGCTCTAGATTAGAATTCTTTGAGGGATTATCAGATTAGAATATTATCACTGTCCGACTCACTTGCACCTTCATTGTTTCAGAGTTTTCTGCGTAGATTAAACGAGGTTATTTACTATTTGTGTCCTGGATAGTTATTATCTTATGGCCAAAATATTTACTAATGAGGCTGACAAGAATTAAGTTAAGACTATAGAGTATTATAATTAGGAAATATCTTTTAATCGAAGTGCATTTGACAATAATAACAGTAAGATATGAATACTTTAATTTCCTTTCATCATGAATCATTTTGCATTACTTTGTTTTGTCATTTAAAACCACTTCCGGAGTTTAAGATATGGAAAATTACTTTAAAACCACTTCCGGAGTATAAGATATGGAAAATTACTTTAAAACCACTTCCGGAGTATAAGATATGGAAAATTACTTGTCGAAAAGTAACTGGATAGAAAATAGTAATTAGCATAGATATGAATATACAGCATCTCATTAAAATGATTTCATACCTCAATTAGTTTTAAAAACAAGTTAACTTTGTTCTCCATCAAAACAAACAGGATTTTACTTCATCTAATCGAATATCTAAAGATGAAAACAGACATTATCAGAGATTAATAAAAACGAAATCCATAGCCTTGAGACATTAAACAAAAATATAAACATTTAGAAACTAAAATATAAGGTCACAGCTTGTATATATATATATATATATATATATATATATATATATATATTTCTGCAATTTTCTATTTGTTAAAAGAGGAGTAGAAATATTATTTTCTTTAAGAATTTGAATGCTGTAGATTAAATGATAAATGATGCTGAATAATATTTATTCTTATTATCAAAGTTACGATATAAACAAAAATCGTATTTTAGAAGAAAATTAACTTGTTTAAAAAACAATTTATGCGGAGCATACTTACCTAGCGGCGATAATATATATATATATATATATATATATATATATATATATATATATATATATATATATATATATATATATGGGGAGTATGTTTTAGAGTATACGTCTCTGCACGAATGTGGGTGTGTGTTAAAAAATATAGATAACTCTTCCAACACACACACACACACACACACACACACACACACACACACACACACACACACACACACACACACACACACACACACACACACACACATATATATATATATATGAACAGATAAATGTAAGCAAATCGAAAACGATATATATATATATATATATATATATATATATATATATATATATAGAGAGAGAGAGAGAGAGAGAGGCAGAAGAAAATAAAATGAAGGAAAAGTAACATATTTCAAACAATCTACCTACAAAGTCTGGTCAAAATCCTATCTGTAGCTATATAAACCAGGTACAGTAGAACACATAACCGTATATATGTGCCTTAGTATTTTAGGTATTTTGATAAATTAGATTATTACGTATATATTCCTTCCCATTACTTTCGGAAAAGCGTATTATCATAAGCCTTGAAGCAATAACATCGTCCGTGTCTGCTTGAAATCCGCTGAGAGACCTACGCAAAATCTCGACTTGTGCGTTAACCCCGACGGCGTTTCAATGAACGGGTCAGCCGTCAAAATGTCCCGTTGAGGTAGAGCTGGCACGGTCGGGAAGGCAATACTTTCTCGATGTTCAATTAATCACTTTGAGCAGTTCATCAGATGACGTCGACGCCTTGCGGCAAGACAAAGAGACAGGCAAATTGTTTGGTCGTTCCGTTGATATAACTTCTAGTCTTGCTCTTGGAGAAGTTTACCGGCACTCCTTTTGACTAATAGCTCGAGATGACAACATCTAATGGGGACTTTTTACCAATTCTTTGTCAGGGCAACCAACCCGTCTCATATATATTATATATTGATTTTCTGGGCAGTTTTCATCATATTTTGTGAGATTATCGTTTTACTATTATTAAAAAGAGGCAAAGCATGTGACAATAATATACGTAAATTTTATAAGTTCATTTTTAGAAAAAACAAACTAACCCCAAACTCATTAATATCTTCCTTTTGACGGATCTCTATTTTTCTTATAAAAAAGTGCTCAACATTAGAATATATATAGTCATCCACAGACAGACTGTTTCGTTCTATCTGAACTCTTCAGTGTGACTAGACACGCAGGACGCACGAAGCCTGGATCGAAACCCGTCCGACTTTACGTTAGACAAAGTCTCAGGCCCCTCGACCAACAAGCGGACCACGTTGGCTAAGGGGATTTTTAAGGTATTTATTTAGCAACAGCAGCAGCAGCCGTTTTTTACATTTTTATATCCTATCGGCTAGTGTGTGTGTGTGTGTGTGTGTGTGTGTGTGCGTGCGTATATTGATTGCTACACTTTGGGTTGATTTACAAGCCAAATATGAAAAACCTGGCTTGAATTTTGTTCAAGGTTAATTGTATCAACCGGTGGATTATAATTTTCTTAATCTCCATGTGTCCCTTCAATTAACATACTACTTATGACAATATATGTCTAACCAAGAAGACGAAGTGGCAACGAAAGATTAGTTTTTTTAGTTAGTAATGTCTTATGTAATTTGACATAATTAAAATAACCAGCTTTTAATAATTTGTAAAAATTGTAGCATTTCCCTTCCAAATTCTTCAAGCCACCGGGCTAATTCATTGATTATTCATCCTTTTACAATTTCTAAAAATAATACATATATGGGTGTATATATATATGATTTTTAGAAACTTTTCGTGGTATAATGGTTAAAGCGATGGATTGCGAAATCGTAGTAAGCGAGTTCGAAATCCAGTCGCGCTATTACGGTCACTTTCGGACAAATACCCTTGGGAAAGGTATGAACCCCCTTATCCTCCCAGCTATGGGTTAAATAGTACCACTACTGTTCTTCTAGGAAAATAGATTTGGCATTAAATAACCTACAAAGGTTGAAATGACCTTACACAAAGAAATCAAACCAAACCTTAAATCATAATCAAATGAAGTTTGTAAGAAAGCGAAATAGATAAGTAAACTCTCATCAACATTTTGGTTTTCACTATATGTATATATCTATCTGTCGATCTACAAAGTTTTTCTACTATTTTTCTAACCGAGGAGAAGAAAGATTACATCTACTTAGGAAGGCTGATAAATATATGGTGAGAAATACCACAATAAAAGTTGGACTCAAGGCAAAGATAAATAAGATCTAACTAGTTAATCTCTTCAATTACAACGTTTTGCTTGCGATGTTATATGTAAGCGAAACTTGTGCTATCTCAATGGAAGGACAGTGTTTTTTTTATGACGTAGAGGACATGGGAAAACTCCATGCTAGGAATATCGTTGCGTGGGAACATTCAAAGTGAGGTAATTCAAGAGAGGAGTGGATTGTAAGACAGGATCACGGAGTACCGAAATAGAAGTTTTACATGATCGGACATATCGCAAACTTCATCGACAAGAGTTTGACCAGTACAAGTATCGACTGGTATTCAAGAGACTGGGAACTACTCGGAAAACCTCCAGGATTATGGGATGATGTAATTATCAAGTGATTCGCACCAACGTGGAGAAGAATAGGGAAAACTTTCATTTATAGGGTGTCTCAATATACATGGGACACATGTGACTACTAAGATCTCTACAAATAATAATTTGTGTTCTTTGTTGTTTTAGATTTGATAATAGTATATTGTAACAACAATCAATCCTCAATCACAATACCTTGGACATGATAGAAGAATATTTTTGTGTTACTTCTTATTTGGAGACATAATCATTCAAAACTGTCTCAAAATAGAGCATTAATGTGATAATGGTTTATTACTGAGGCAAGAAACTGAAAACAGATTGCATGTCCTGGAAGCTAATATAATAAAATAAAAAAAAAACAAATATTGATTTGATACCTCTAGCTTAAAGGATACATTTTTTTACTGAACGTGTTCCGATTGTTCACCATTGTGCTTGTTTCAGTGATAAATCATTATCCTATTAATGGGTTGCATTTATTTTGAGACACCATGTATAAGAATTTACTCTTTTTAATTACGTTTTTATACATCGTAGATTATTGGATTTTTCAAGTTTTTGTTGTTTATGCTTTATTAGTATTAACATTGATTGATAATTAATTTCCTGATAACACAGACCCGATTATAAATTGATCGCCTTAGTCAGATGTATCAATTAACTTTCTTCATATCTTTATTTACCAGTAAATATTCATTTTCAATATCATTCTTGTAGGTTGGGGAAGAAAGTTTATTCTACAGCCTTCTTGATTTTTATCTATATCATATTTACCCCACCCCTCCGCTCGGGCAGGATATGACACAAGGTAAATTTTTTAAAGCGGAGTTTAACAGGTTTGAATTCAGAGTTTTCCTTCTCCTATACTAGTTGCCTCACTAAGGCTTAAGCACCTAGTCTGCCCTACTATTTACCCATAGCTGGAGGGAGAATAAATGGATCCATACCTTTCCCAAGGGTATTAGTGCTATATGAAATGCTATCAGTCTCGTCCAGAATTTGAACTCGTGTCGCCGTGTCCATTTCCAACGACGATAACCATTACACCATGGGCATCTATATCAACATATCATCGCAAATTAATTGGCTCAGGGAAGTGTGGAGTTGATTGCCATTACTCGCTTGGTTTACTCTGATCACCAAGTGGTAGTCCCAACAACGGATGAAAGAGAAATGTACAATCCTTTTCGAAGAATCTTTATTATTATTACTAGTAAATGAAACCATTGGGTACAAATGACTTGTATAAAATAGAAATACTTGATCTCATAAAACCATGGATAAAAAAAGAAAATTCACTTAAAAAACAACACAGAAAATGTACATATAATTATAGAATTTACGCTATTCCCAAACCTCTTGGCATAAATAACCCTTAGTGGTTTGATATGCCATTAAAATCAATCAATCAATCATTTAATTAATTATTTACCCTTGGATTCATCTGCCTTTTGATTGTATTAATGGGTTTTCTAAATTTATCATGAGCTACTGTTTAGCGGTAGCTCTCTGAAACTAGTTGACAAGTTCACCTACCTAAAAAGCAGCGTCTCTTCAACCAAGATAGACAGTGACACGCGACTAGCAAAGGCATGGACTGCTATCAATAGCCTATCGGTCATATGGAAGTCAGAACTGACGGATAAAATACAACGCAGTTTCTTCCAAGCAGCGGTTGTATCGATACTGCTATATGGATGCACTAAATGGACGCTAACCAAACGGATGGAGAAAAAGCTTGACGGCAATTACACAAGAATGCTGCGAGCAATATTGAACTAGTCCTGGAGGCAACACTCCACAAAGCAACAGCTGTACGACTACCTACCACCCATCACGAAAACTATCAAAATTAGACGAACCATATATGCGGAACACTGCTAGAGAAGTAGGGACGAGCTCATAAGTGATGTCCTCCTGTGGACTCCTTCACGTGGACGAGCAAAGGCAGGGCGACCAGCTCGAACCTACATACAGCAGCTCTGTGTAGATACGGGGTGTATCCCTGAAGACCTGCCGGAAGCGATGAACGATAGGGAGGGGTGGCGAGAGAGAGTCGGGGATAACCGTGCTGATGGCATGACAAGATGATGTTGATGACATTCATCATCCACATTAAAATGAAATGTGGAACCGAATTATTGCAGACTATCTAATATTGCTTTTTTTCTTTCTTCTTTTACAGCGTTTACATGACTAAAGAGCTCAAATCTCCCGCTATTTTCTCATGCATGGGACGAAATGGTTCCATGTTTTTTCCAAGCGCAGTAGTGCCAAATGGATGAAAACTCGAATTTACTTAACCGATTTAACATTTTGAGACCAAGACCGTGTCAAAATTCCCCATCAACACGATTACAAATATCAACAGATAAACAGGAAACACGTGTTTATTTTTTCGAAACCTAATATTACGTTGAACTAAGTTTCCATTGCTGAACCATAGGAAGAAATGCTAGATATTTACGAAGCTTCTTTTCGTCTGGGTTAACCCTAAATGACCGTGTTTAGTATAAAGATTTTTTTTTTGTGCCAATCTTCCATGAATGCAATGCTTTCTTTGGAATCATTACTTGAAATTCTGGCATTTTAGCTGTTCCCGAAAAATGGCTATTGGAATGAAAGAGAAATACGCAACCGTCTCAAACATAAGATATGAAAATAAAGAGAGATTCTATTTCACTGTCTATCTTGAGTTTCTCCTATCGATGGCTCCGATGAGAAGAAACTATCAGGTATTCGTCGGGATAGGCTTCTGATAAATGTCACAGCATGTAATATTTCCCATTTGCGTGAGTAGACATGTCCATTAAATGTTTCTTCATTGAGAATTTTTTTCTTTTATAATCTTTCTTAGAATTCGTGACGATTCATGTATTTGGGATTTCTTTCAATCGTTATTTATTGTGAGTTTAATTCTTTATTTTGTAAATATCTTTTTCATATCTTTATTTAATCATTTCTTTTGTACATAAATAATAGTGTTTTTTCCATGCAACAGAGAAGCATCTCTCGTTAAGTTATAAAGATGGTTATATATGTCGATAGACACACACACACACACAATATATATATATATATATATATATATATATATATATATATATATATATAAGCGTACGTCCACGAAGAGATTTGTATTTTTTAGAATTTTATTTATTTATTGATTTGATCATATGTATATATATATATATACGCACGCACGCATGCCTCACACACACTATATATATATATATGCATATACCTACATATATATATATATATATATATAGAGAGAGAGATAGATAGAGAGAGAGAGAGAGAGAGAGAGAGAGAGAGAGAGAAATAGAGTGTGTGTGCATGTATGTGTGTGTTTGTTTTAAAAGGAAAATAACTGCCTTTTTGACAAGCTTCATTCAAACTGTTATATTTTTTCTAACTGCCATAGACGGCCCTGTTAGCGAAACTATCTTTCTAAGGAATTTGTGAATACGAAAATATCTTTCGAAGATGTTTTCTGAGTATGTGAATCTAACGGCAGGACACATGGAAAAGAAAGTTAAGTTAACAAATACGACCAGCCATGTCTATTTCAAAGTTGTACTCATTCGTCTGACAAAATGTTTCAGCCAAACAAAGCATTGGCGACTTTTCAAAGGTTTAAATTAAAAATTCCACATTAAATTCTTCTCTCTCATATTTCTACGGATTATAAATAAAATACCTTTGAATAGGTTGAATATAATAATTTTCCCCCAGCTGTGGAGACGTAGCTAGGCAGATAGAATAGAAACCAGTCTAAGAACAAGAAGAACTGATTTCAAACAAGATGTACATCCCTAATGTATTGACTTTGTGTTGTGTCTGTCTTTCAGTGGTGTGGGCTGTTAAATACAAACTTAGGATACGAAATAATCGAGGCAAAATGAATGAATGCATGAATAAAGATTTCGTACACCAACCAATCAAAGAGAAAGAAAACTTAAACTTGTGTGACATCCTGCACATGGCAAAGTGTTGAGTGATTTTACACCGTCCTTTATTTTATATAAGCTTCATCATCATCATCATCTTGTCATGCCATCAGCACGGATATCCTTGTCTCTCTTGCCACCCCTCCCTATTGTTCATTTCTTCCGGCTGGTCCTCAAGGTGACACTCCGTATCCTCACAGAGCTGCTGTAGAGTAGGTTCGAGCTGTTCGCCCTGAATTTGCTCGGCAATATGTGGGGGTCCATAGGAGTACATCACTTATGAACTGGTCCCTACTTCTCCAGCAGTGTCCTGCATGTCTGGTTCGTCTAACTTGAATAGTTTTCGTGATAGGAGGCAGGTGGCCGTACAGTTGGTGTCTTGTGGGGTGTTGCCCCCAGGACTTATTCAAGATTGCTCGCAGAATTCTTGTGTAATTGCCATCTAGCTTCTTCTCCAGCCGTTTTGTTAGAGTCCATGTAGTGCATCCATATAGCAGTATCGACACCACCGCTGCTTGGAAGAAATTGCGTTTCATTTTATCGGTCAGGTCTGACTTCCATATGACCTAGAGCCTATTGATAGCTGTTCATGCCTTTGCTAGTCACGTGTTGATGTCTGTCTCGGTCGATGAGACACTGCTCCCTAGGTAGGTGAACTTGTCCAGTAGTTTCAGATAGCTACGGTTTAGTGTGGAAATGTCGCCTATATATATATATATATATATATATATATATATATATATATATTCGACTTGTTATATTCAACATAACAACAATGTAAAACTTTTCAACTTTATTACTTTCATCTCGTCGGTTATTTGAAAGCTGATATTAGTGAACAAACAATTACATGTTTGGGCTCTTGTGCACCGAATATGCGTGTGAATTTCTCGTCCAATTAAATGTTCAACTTCCTTCAATATACACGTCGTTAGTGAGTTCGTTGACATTAGCTGGGAAGTTGTGAATATGACTTGGGATTACACAAAGAGGCGGCATCTTGTTCTGACAAAATGTAACTCAAAATCCAATAGTATCTGTTGGCATCATAACGTACAGCTGGTTTGCTCTTGGGTAGTTCTAGTAATGCTCTAGTCCTAAAAGGATTTTCTGCCCTCAGAAATGTCATTGATGAATAATTTGTTGGCTGCACAGGTGTTTTCTTTTCTATAGAAACACACACACACACACACACACACACACACACACACACACACACACACACACACACACGTTCGCGCCCCCACACACACACACACACACACGTGCGTGCCACCACACACACAGAGTTACGTAATCGCACACAGATTCACACATTTTAAAAACTATAAATAACATGATATTTTTAATTTCAGAAGAACATTATTGAGCCCAAATTAATAATCTGACGCCTAAATTTTTAACAAATTTTCCAGATTTAAAATCCAAAATATGAATATTCAGCTATCCACAAATCAATATACGTTATATATATATATATATATATATATATATATATATATATATATATATATATATATATGCTATTTTGTTGTTAGAGGTGTTACCATTTTTATTTTGCCTACAGAGATTCAGTGCTGTAGGTTCTGTAAATAAATAGTGAATGATAATTTGTTTTAATTGTCTAATTATTCACAATAATATCAAAATCGCAATAACATTGATTTAGGAGAAAATTCTATTTAAAAAATGATTGGGTTTTATTTATGTTCAAGACTGTATGTAATATATTTTTCAAATGACCCAATAAAAGGCACATGATATTTAAGGAAAAATATTCGTTCCATAGGTACATTAATTATATTTACCAAACCCCTCCTCTCGGGCAGGATATGACACAAGGTCAATTTCTAGCGGAGTTTAACAGGTTTGAATTCAGAGTTTCCCTTCTCCTAGACTAGTTGCCTCACTAACGCTGAAGAACCTAGTCTGCCCTACTATTTACCCATAGCTGGAGGGAGAATAATTGGATTCATACCTTTTCCAAGGGTATTAGTACTCTGTGAAATGCAATCAGTCTCGTCCAGGATTTGAACTCGTGTCACCGTGTCCATTTCCAACGATAACCATTACACCACGGGCACCTCCATAGGTTCATTAATGAGTCATGACACTGAGGATGAAAAAGCGTTTATTTTGAATATCTTAACACTTCTTCATATATATCAATACCCAAAAATTATACAGGGAAAATGTCAGATCAATTTTCGACAATTAACTACTCAACATACGATTAACTTATTGAGCCATCCTTGTGATCTCTTGTAACTCTCATCGAATATTTTCTTTCATTTCTTTAGTGATTTCTTTTCTTCGAAATTCTTACAGATTAGTGAATAATGTCTGTTCACACTAGGTTTTTGCATCCCAAGAAACTTAATGAATGATGAATATTCAACCTTATATTTTAAGTTATGCAGGTTTCTTAATTTTTCTGTAATTGATGTTTTATTTAAATTATCGTTTTTCATTCTTTTCATTCTTTCAATTCCTTTAAAGCCTGTTTCATTCTTTTGCGTTGGTTTATCTTTCTTATTTCAACACTTACTCTTAGTCTTACCAAGTTAGTAATTCTGGTTCAAATCTTTAATCGAGAATATTCTTTTTTGTTGCTTTTTAGATGTAGCACAATACCGGTGGAATGTGGCACCAAGTGAGAATTAAACTCGGTTACGATGGTCTACTGATTCAACTTGCTAACCTTTACACGGTGCGAAGTGCTCAATGTTCTCTTTTGGTATATCCATTTGGTAGCCTGACTATATATCTATCCAATTCCTTCATGTGCAAATTACATAAAACCACTGTTCAATATGACTTCTGCTTTCTTTTTTTGTTGATGATTTTATTCTATTTATGTTTTTTTAAAAATCCCTTTTTCCTTATTTCCCTTCCTTCGAAGCAAATTTTGCTTCTTCGTTCTCTCTTTTCTCCGTTTATTTTCCTTATTTCAATACTTCATTTCTTTAACTTATTTTTACCTCATTTGTTTTTTTTTCCCTCATTTTTTTCCTTGTTCATCTTTCTTAACTTTTTTCATCCATTCTTTATTTTCTTCTTGATTAATTTCCTATTTTCTTGATTTCTCAATGAAAATCCATCCGCTGATATAAACGATACATTTCTCTTAAACAAACCATTTGCAGATATTGCAATCGTCAGATTGTGTGATGTCATTTAATGAAAATTAAGAAAATTGAATGAGATATTTGAAACATACTAAAAAAGGCTGTGAGGGGGTGTACTCGTGGTGTAATGGTTAAAGCGATGGACTGCAGAATTGTAGTACGCGAGTTCGTACTCCAGTCGCGCTATTACGTTCACTTTCGGGCAAATACCCTTGGGAAAGGTATGAACCCCCTTATGTTCCCAGCTATGGGTGAAATAGTACCACTACTGTTCTTCTAGGAGAATGGCTTTGGCATTAAATAACCTAAAAAGAGTTGATATGCCATTAAACAAAGAAACTAAAAAAGGCTGTAAAATGTATTAACGACTTAACGTTTATCTTTGACTGGATACATTATCCGCCCGACTGCCACTGTTTGTACGACGAGACCAAGCGGAGGGTGAGTGGAAAACGACGTCCACCAGAAGTCACGAGGTTTTAATGGATTTTTTTTTTATCTAAGCTGCTAAAGCCTTAGATTTTCGAGGCACACCGATTTTGACCCAGTCAATTGCAATTGTTCCTCGTCTCACGCTTAAATTGAAACTTTGGCCTTTGATAAGTTCAATATGAAAATTCTAAGGTCTTTGCTCTTGATCCCTCGTTTTAATGATGTCTGTAGCTTTCCAGAAATAAAAATAGTGCACATCATTCAATGTATAAATATATTTGTAAAAAAGGTTGAGAGGGGGTGTCCTCGTGGTGTAATGGTTAAAGCGATGGACTGCGGAATCGTAGTACGCCAGTTCGTACTCCAGTCGTGCTATTACGTTAACTTTCGGGCAAATACCCTTGGGAAAGGTATGAACCCCCTTATCCTCCCAGCTATGGGTTAAATAGTACCACTACTGTTCTTCTAGGAGAATGGCTTTTGCATTAAATAACTTACAAAGGTTTATATGCCATTAAACAAAGAAACCAAACCGAAACCAAAAAGGTTGAAGGTTTAAAGGGACCAGTCTAATCTTTCATTCTCTCGGATGTTTTCCCGCTGTGGCTGCATGAATTGCTAAAAAAAGATAGTTCATTACAGATCTGACTTAGGGGCTTCTACTTTTAGTTTGAGAATAAGAAACTCCCGTCTTTTAGAGTTTAGATCAAGGCAGGAATATCCAGTTTGAAACATGCTTAACAAGGAATCATTCATAGAGGATCATTTGCATCGAAAGATTTTTTACTTGAAAAACTGCCATAGAATACACTGACAATTTCTACTGCAGTGGAGTAAGACCACCCCCTCATAAAAAGGGTTTCCTGGGTATAACACTAAGCTAAATCTGATTGTGAGGCTCTAGATTTTGAGAACAAGGAAGTGTGGAGTATCCCTTCTTTAGCATTACTCCCATATCCACTCGGACCCAGAGGAATAATACATGATGATAATAGGTTAAATGGATCTGTTTAAAATTATTCCTATTAGCTACGACCCCGTGCAAAAATACTCGTTAAAAGGTATACAAAAATATAAATACGAAGTACAATGGATGGGATCCTCTAATCTCTGGGTACAAGATGACTAAAGAGGTGTTGAAATGCCGTTAAAATCAATCAATTAATTGCTTGAGTAATACAGGTTGCCTTTAAAGGATTAAAGAGCTTCAATTGTCGTGTTTTTACCTATAGTCGTGGAAAAAGCTTTGCTTCAAACTCATTTTGCGGATACCTTATTCCGTGCCGGTAGTTATTCAACTCCTTTAAGCTATTCTGTAAACTTTTCTTTCTCCAATCAGAATAAAGTTCGTTATTTGTTCAGTTTGATATCCGATTTCTAGACATTCCTTCTGCCTTCGCTTTCTTGTGCCCAATAATCTAGACAATCACAAAGTTCTACAAATTATCCATTAGCACCCACCAACCGCACCCCATAACGACTGCAGCGAGGGTAACGGTAGTGAAATGCCATTTCTTTTTATTTGTGTTTTTATCCACTTTATCTACTTACCTCCCTAGCAATGGACAAATTTATATCTCTATTTTCCAGTTATATTCTTCACACACATCCATTAATGATTCCATTTGGGTGGGAAAACTCTATCAATGCCAATCAACGCCAATAAATAAAGCCTCAGGCTAAATTATCGATCCAGATGAAATATACTTTTCACAAACTATATTTAGTTTCATACATCATTGTTTGCCTTTCCTAGAGACAACACTGTGAAACGAGTTAAAGAATAGAGACTTGTTTGCCGAAAAACAGAGAGACAAAGTTGAAATACTTTGAAATCACGAATGCATTTCGTTCTGAGAAGTTATGGAAAATACTTGCATTTTTCATCAATGGATAAACCATAGATTGTAAATCTTTATGCCCAGTTTCAATTTAAATGTAAAACTTTTATTTCTCTAAAAAATCGATGATGACTATGAGATTTACACTGGTTCAACAACACAATTGCGCGGGCACCCCTGGTGGTGTAATGGTTAGCAAGTTAGACTAGCAAACCTACACGAGTGAGTTCGAGTCTCATTGGGTGCCCCATTCATTTGGCCATTGTGCTAAATCGAAGTAAAGACCTTCGTAAATTACAACAACACAATTGCGCGAAAGGGATTCGGCTTACAAATGACTTTGAATGAAACGTATTTGTAACCTGTTAATTAATTCTTTAGCTTTTAAAGGAAAGTTTTTTTATATACTTATTCCTCATAATGCATTTTCAAAAAATCAACAAACGCTCCAGATTATTAATGAATGACGGCAACGAATTCGGTTAAGCTAACTTAAATATTAAAAATGTGGTCTTCAAATAAATAATAAGTAATAGAGGCGTATATGACGTAAAGGCAATTGCCGTGGGAAGTACATTCAGCAGATCGTGTTCAAAACCAGGGTTGGGCTATTAATCTTTCATTTTGTGCTAATCTTTTAAGAAAAGTTAAGAATCCATTATTTCTCTCTCTTCCAGATACCAGTAAATAGTAGAGAAGATTTGGCCCTTTAACTTTGATACGGCATCCAATCTAGAAGAAGGAATCACTCTGAATTAAATACCAAGAGTATTCTGCTAAAAATTGTCCTTCAATTTCTCCTAACTGAGGTGTAGTGAGTACGTTAATGAATAGATGATATTGCATTTTAGATATGAATGAATTATGTTTTTAAATAAAGATATTAGAGACATATGTTAGTGTTTTTCCATCTAATACAATTAGAACTTCACATTTACCTTCGTATATATGGCATGCCTCTCACTATTGCTAAACGGATTGATAAAAAAAAAATTCTCAGTGCAAACCCACCTATTTTTAAAAAAAAAAGTGGCGAATTGGTATTCGAAATTAATTCTTAGCACACCTGCTGTAAACCTGATCCCTTCGCTGCGACACTTTTCCAGTTAACTCTCTCTTTCTCTCTCTCTCTCTCTCTCTCTCTATCTATCTATCTATCTATCTCTCTCTCTCTCTCACAGACACGGACACACACACACACAAGCACACACCTTTTCCTCGAAACACGATTGAATTATTGGAATTGTTGCTAACACGTGTTTTATCCTTTTAATTTTATAAAATTTAACTCTAATTAAAATATAAATATGCAAGTATTAAATTTGCACGACCAAATATCATAGTAATGTAGTCAAAGATTATGGAATGTATTGAATGTCTATAAATAGGACATTTATTAACATCCAAATGAAACCGAGGAAGTCAAACGGGTTCAACTTATTCCAGACTTAATTCGCTTGCAAAGCAGTGGATATCATGAAAAAAAGAACACAAAAAACTTACCTAAATATATACGTTCAAATGTTGTATAGTTATTGTTTAATTTATCGCTAGCTGTAAGAGTTTCCTTTAAATGAAAATTTTATATACTTTTAAAAACCCATTTTCATTGAAGTAGCTAGATCCGGCCGGTGAAATACATGTCCAACAAATTCGAAAAAATGTTGTCACACTCTTTGCTTAGATAAAGATAACCAAGCGACGAGCAATGAAGTCTACGCTGGATGGATTTATTTATCCAGTTGGCATATGTTCTTTATATGCATAAAATGGTCTTAATCTGACAAGAACGGACGAAGCTTTAAAAAACGGGCTTAGTACTCTTAAAAACAGCTTGGGTTCCTATGATGGCAGGTTGTGTCATCTTGCTGGAAGAAGTCACCATCATCGGAAAAATATCGAGCATAAAATGATGCATATGATCTGCCATGAATTTGGTCCATATCAAACCAGTTGACAGACTCTAATTTTTCTAGTTTTCCTTGTGAATATCAACATAATATACCCGCGCCATTAGAATGCTAGCATAATTTTGCACAGCAACTTGCTGAAAGCAACGAGCCTCAAGCCATTTCATGTACTCATGAACTCAATTATCAGCTCAACATAACTGATATCAGTCGTGTTCTTTTGTTCAGGTAAGTTTTGTAACATAGACGGTGGTGTCAATAATATTAATCTTGTTAGTTGACAAGTATAGAATCAGTTCAAAGGCAGTGAATGTTGTTTAGCACTCTGATCGTTAATTTAAAAATTACTTAAATGAAATATAATTTAATGTTATTATTTCCCTTTGTACTCTTAGTTAGGGGACTAAGATTTATGTTAAGGACTGTATGTCCACTTTTTTTTATATCTTTTGGGTTTCCAGTTTTTAAAGGCTGCCAATGCCTGCGCAGCATTGCTATATGGTTACTATACTGTTGTTTCTCGCTAAAAGCCTGGAGTGATTCTCCCCGCTCCCCCCACTATTTCTGCTGCCCTTAACTATTATCCTATGGTTAAATGTTTCACACAGCTACAATTACGTCTACAATACACATTTATATTTTATGACGCAAATATATGTCGTCCAGAAATTTAAAAAAAATTATGTTCTATAGATTCATTGCTAGTTTTATTCCAATATTTATTTATTTCGCCCTTCTGATGTATCATAAATGTGATAAAAGTATTTTTCGGGGAATAATGTGGCAATTTTGAAACTAATAATGTTTTGATTTCGCAAGCAAATTATATTAAGAATATTATAATCCCTGTTAGCAATGATATGCTTCGGAACATTTCTAAATAAGATTCCTACTTTTGGCTATTCTTGACGAAAGTCTATTTCAATAATGAAGCCAAAACATTTGTCTCCTTTTCTTTATCTTTTAGACTCTGCATTGTGCACGAAGTCTTTCAAAGTAATTCTTGAAAATTGTCTGATCAAGTGTTTCGCCGATTATATTCACTGTTTTTTTTTAAATTGATATCTCACATGATGTATCAATGTTTATATCCGTCCTGACCAAATCATCTCAAAGTATGCACGGATTCCTTCAAATGTCTAATCTCTAATGCAATTTCCTGCCCTTCCCCGCAAAAAAAAGGAGAAAGAAAAAAGAAAAAAAATAATGAAATTAATATCCCCCCCCCCGGACTAGAAGAGTAGACCGTCTCCAAAACTACCTAAAATCCAGTAGTAAATAAACGCTAAAGAGAAAAGGAAGGATTTGAGCTCAAGTGCCAACAGAGGAAAGAATGTATCAATATTGGTCAGTATTTCTTTAAGTCTTATTAATTTAAAATGCTGAATTTTACAAAATGTTATGCTGTATTTTTGTTTGTAAAATAATGCTTAAACTATGCGTTTTAAATGTAAAGACACGCTTACTCGACTATAAACCCAAATTGATTATAAAACTCTGTCCAAATGTCAGCGAACAAGGCCAAACGTTTTTGAATCTCTTCTATAATATAATTTAAAATTTCTTTAAGAAAGCCCTAACAGTAGTTTAGGAGAAAAAGTAAAACCCTAAAACACAAAAAAAAAGTTATTTGTAAAAGCTCTATAATTCCTGAAGCCTCCTCAGTTCCCAATGGTAGTAGAGAAGTAAAAAAAAAATTCAGTACCATTGAAAGTCTGACAAATGTACCCTCATCTTGGACTTTAACAAAGTTAAAACTTGAGAAAATTTAAATCAAAATTACCCCCACCTTTTTTTTTTACTACGTACACATGGGAAGCAGCATGATGTACGTAAAGGTATTTTAATAAACCCATGGACGACCAAACTCAATACCTAAACAGGTCCTGGACGCGAGTTTGACGACTTTACGCTCAGGATCGTTAGTTCGATCGGGGAACTACTGCTGCTCCTCTATTAGAGTGGCTTCTATAGAAGAGAATAAAACAGCCATCGAAAGATAACCAGGACCCACACTGAAACCACATACACAAACCACATCGCTCTTCGCGCGGGTAAAAAAGGGGCGCGTCCTGCTGAGGTTGGAGCCCTGGCCTCAGTGTTCGAAAAATCAGCTACAGAGCTCAAACAATCAAAACTACTAAAATGCAAGCAAACACTACAAATAGCCACATGTAACGTAAGAACCTTAAATAGAATAGGACAACTACCAGAGCTAATCGCATCGGCCGAAGAACATAAAATAGACATAATATGCATACAAGAACACAGATACACGCACATCGAAGATATCAAATATCACGAAACTGACAATGGCTGGTCGCTCGTCACTGTATCCGCATGGAAAAACTCTGTCAACGCCGCAGTAGGAGGGGTAGGATTACTTATAGGACCTAGAGCATTAAAAACGCTAAATAGCATTGAGAAAATACAACCTCGAATGATGGCAGCTACTTTTAACGGCAACCCCAGATCAACAATCATCTCCTGCTACAGCCCTACCAGTGTTAGTGAAGAAACTGAACTAGTCACCTTCTACGATGAACTATCCTCATTAGTGCGTAGCATCCCGAAACACAACATGTTAGTCATTGGCGGAGACATGAATGCCCAAATCGGGAAAAACGGAAACAACAAATACAGCCTCCACAACACATCAAATAGGAATGGGCAACATCTAACAGATTTCATGATAGAAAATAGATTAGCATGCCTCAATACAAACTACCAAAAAAGGGAGGGCAATATATGGACATACACGTTCGCAAACAATACTAAAGCTCACATAGACTACGTCTTTATATACAAGAAATGGAAAAATGGTGCAATGAACTGCGAGGCATACTTCTCTTTTGAGGGTGTGTCCACCGATCACCGAATAGTCACGGCGAAAATACGGTTAAGCCTACGAAAAAACGCCAAACGAACAGCGACCACCAAACACTATGACTGGGCCCAATTGAACAACAGAGATATAAGAGATAAATACGTATTAGAATTAAGAAACAGATTCGAAACACTACAAGAAAAGACGGAAAAAAGTACACCAAATGATGAATATGAAAATTTCGTCAATGCGCACCTCGAGGCAGCAGGGAAATGCATTCCAACAAAACTCAAAACTAAATATAGAGTCCCATGGGAAACTTTAGCGGTGAGAGAAAAACGTGCACTAGTGAAAACTATCGAAAAAACCCAACAAACACAAATGCCTTAAAACTAAAAACGGCACAATATCAATTAGCAGGCATATATATATAAAGGAACAGACAGAATACATTCAAAATCAGATAGATAAGATTAGAGACTCGGTGGAAGATAGACAATCTAGGATAGCCTGGCAAACAATAAACGAAGTGAGTAGAAGAAAGAACACAGCCAAAGCAAAACTGAAAGCAGCAAACCAACAAGAAAGAATAAAACAGTGGAAACAGCACTTCGAAAACTTACTAGGAAATCCACCGAAAATAACACATGAACCAATCACCAGAATAATTAGCAAACAATTAGACATTAAACTAGGACCGTTCACACAAGAAGAACTCGACTCGGTTCTCAGAAAAATTAAAAATAGGAAAGCTGCAGGGCTGGACGAAATTCCCCCGGAAGTATGGAAGACCAGACAATTCGACGACATACTGCTCCAACACTGCAACGCAGTATACAATCAAAATCCGATAGATAGATGGATGAAGGGATGCATACTCCCCTTCGCTAAAAAGGGGGACCTCGGATTAGCCAAAAACTACCGAGGCATAACACATACATCCATAGCAGCCAAAATCTACAATGCCTAACTACGAAACTGCATAGAACCCAAAATCGACAACATACTTAGAAAAAAACAAAATGGCTTCCGAAGAAATAGATCCACGACCTCACAAATATTAACCATCCGCAGAATCCTTGAAGGTGTACGGGCAAAAAACCTTCAAGCGACATTAATATTTGTCGACTTTACCAAGGCTTTCGACTCCATTCACAGAGGAAAGATGGAACAAATCCTACTAGCGTACGGCATACCTAAAGAAACCGTAGCGGCAATAACGATTCTCTATAGAAACACTAAAGTAAAAGTACGATCACCAGATGGAGACACAGAATACTTTGACATTGTAGCAGGAGTACTACAAGGGGACACGCTGGCTCCGTACCTCTTTATCATTTGTCTAGACTACGTACTTAGAACATCGATTGACAAAATCAGAGAGAATGGCTTCGAACTGACGAAGAAAAGAAGCAGAAGGTACCCCGCAACAACAATTACCGACGCCGACTACGCCGATGACATAGCGATACTGGCAAATACACCTGACCAAGCCGAAACACTACTGCATAGTTTGGAACGAGCAGCAACAAGCATAGGCCTCTATGTTAATGCACACAAAACGGAATATATGTGCTATAATCAAACGGGGGACATCTCCACTCTAGAAGGAATCCCTCTTAAACTAGGAGACACATTCACTTACCTAGGAAGCAGCGTCGAATCAACCAAAAAGGACATCGAAACCAGGTTAACGAAAGCATGGATAGCTATCAATAGGCTATCGATTATATGGAAATCAGACCTAACCGATAAAATGAAACGCAGCATCTTCCAGGCAGCGGTCACATCGATACTGCTATATGGCTGCACTACATGGATGCTAAGAAAACGGCTGGAGAAGAAGCTAGACGGCAATTACACAAGAATGCTACGTGCAATCTTAAACAAGTCCTGGCGGCAACACCCCACAAGACACCAACTGTACGGCCACCTGCCCCCTATCACGAAAACTATTCAAGTTAGACGAAACAGACATGCAGGACACTGCTGGAGAAGCAGGGACGAACTCATAAGAGATGTACTCTTATGGACCCCCACACATGGCCGTGCAAAATCAGGACGACCAGCACGAACATACATTCAGCAGCTATGTGAGGATACAGGATGTTGTCCTGAAGACCTACCTAGGGCGATGAACGATAGGGAGGAGTTGCGAGAGAGGGTCAGGGATATCCGTGCTACCAGCGCAATATGATGATGATGATGACTTTGACTTCAGTGTCCTATTTTTATAAAAGTATGGACTCGTGTTATCTTCTGCAACTGCATGCTATGTTTTATAAGCAGTTCCTCTCCAGCTTTTCCTTTCAGTGATGTTTTTATTTTCGTCAAGTAATTCCATAGCTTTTGGATACTGTTCTAATGTTTTTAGAATCGCATATTCTTTGTATTTTCTCCGCCCTAACTCCGATAGAAAGACGCAAGCGTGCTTTTCTTGTGTTTTCTTAGCTCGAGTTTCGGTTGGTATTTATTGCTCTTACCATGTTTGTAGCGTTAGTTTTTTTTTCTTTGAATGTATTGCTTTTTGACAGCTTTATCTTATTCGTACATTTCTGCGTTGATATTTATTGGTTTCTATCACTGGTGTTAGCTAATTCAACCACGTTTTGCATCGTGTACGCATTTCTTGCAGATTGACTTTTTTCTCTAACTTAGTGAAAGTTATTTATCTTCTTTCCCTGAGATCACTACAAAGTCACGTGATAACAAATGTATCCTCTTCCACACAGAAACATTTATCGCAGTTGTTTATATTCATATTCAAAAAAGTATCGTCTGAAATATTAGCGTTCTCTTTTTACTTCAAACATAATATCATACTTCTTGATTGTAATGTATTTTATATTTAAATGTCACTTCAGAAATCGTGAACCAATTTAGTGATCATTATGGGATACATATCTTATAAATGGTAAGCATTCTGAAATCTTAAAATGAAAAAAACTAAAACTACAAAAAAGAAACAATTTTTATGAAGTCTTGCTGGAAAGCTTAGAAAAAGTATAGGGCATTTCATTTTATTTGTCCAATAGGGTTTTATCTTATTTTAATACTTACATCATATTTTCCAACCAATCTCTCGGATTATATAGCAGTTCGAAGGGTTTGTCTAGTGGTTGACATTTCGTGCAATGTTCTATAGATGTATTATTTCCAGTATTAATAACTACCATTTTCGAATCAAAACACACACACACACACACACACACACACACACACACACACACACACACACACACATATATATATATATGTGTGTGTGTGTGTGTGTGTGTACATGAGGTGTAATTACATGTATTGAAACTCACTACTAAAATTGTTTCCTTATGTAATAAAGTGATCATGTATAGATGAATCAGTATCAATTCTTGGTATTTTTATGAGCCCATTTTGACAAAAACAAGATTTTGAAAGAGCGTCCAACTCCATATATATTAACTCTTAGGCTGAAAACGTATTTCAGTCGTAAGATTTGAAAATATTTAGGAAGCTAAAATAAATAAGACGAAGTATCTTACTACTGTATCACAAAGGGAGTTTCACAGATGCTTTGAGCAATATAAAACACGCTGGAATATGTCTATTGAAAGTCGATGAGAGTATTTTATATAAATAAAGTTTCTTTCATCAATTATTTCTGTCTTAGTAAACGCATATTCAGTTTTGATACATTATGAATACCATTAATCCTAAGAAAATAATCTTTGTAAAATTTCAAAAAATCCTTTTAAGCGTAAATATTAACGTCATAAAATAATACAGCAATATATATATATATATATATATATATATATGGCCGTATGTTTTAATATATATATATATATATATATATATATATATATATATATATATATATATATATATATATATATTTAGATAGATAGATGTGAATCTGTTTCTGTGTGTGCGTCTAAGTGTGTGTAAATATTAATGAATGAGACGCTTATTTACGTGTTTTTTGGAGCCAGTTTTATACAAAAACAGTGAGGACTGTTAAACTGGTTTTCATATAATGACTTACAAGATATTTGCTTATAACACAAGCTGCGTGAGATTATCATTGGAGTTTATTTCAAATTACCAGAGTTTAAGCAACAGTAATTTCCTCCTATGAACTTTGGAAACTCGTGATTTTTAAAATCAGAATCTCTATTCCTTTTCCCTTACAAATTGCAAAAAGATTTATGATAACAAAATGAATTGTCAGATGCGTATTAGGCATTTTTTGTTTCATATCATTTCATCTATCGTGACAACAGCGTTAGACTTTTACTTGGGGTCATTTTCCCATTAGACATTGTGGTATTCCAATGTTGATATTTACTAAATTTAATAAAACACAGTGGCAAATGAGACAAGAAGAAATGTAAATGACTAATTGGTAAACGAAAAAGAAACATCGAACGGGTTAAAATAAGTGACCTTATCGGAAAAAAAAAACAGGAACAAGTAAGTTGTGTTAGAATAAATGTTGACAAAATATAACACATTCGTAATGCTGGTTTAATGTAATAGAAGCTGACGAATCATCTACAGGAAAACTCTTCTAGGAAGTTTTGGAGAAAAACCGATATACAAGACCCGAGTAGAACTAGCATAGAGGAGAGACAAAACACATGAATAGACAGATTAAATAGCTGTTTATTATTTTTGTCATTATTCGTACAATATATCAGTTCTTTAATTTAACATTTGTTCAGTATTGGGATACATAGCAATCATCAGCTTATCTTCCACATTGAGAAGGAAACCGTTATCACCACACTTGTAATTATAGGATATATTAACAATTTTCCACTTCAAGATTGAGTCTACAAAATATTGGATTTCAGTGTCTCTGAATTGCTTAGAGGGGAAAGTTCATTGCATATATTTGGACATACAAAGCTTGTTGTATGAAAGAGTGTTGATATTTATTTTGCCCAACCATTTGTATTCTAGTATTGTATAAAGTACGTTCACTTTGATATTGAGGATCAAGAAGATAGTCTATTTCTTATACCAGTTGAATGGTTGTTCTTTATTTTTTATTTTTTAGTTAACTAATTCTTATTAATGTTGTTGGTATTATTGGAAATATTTGGCATACAACTGTCGGTTAATTTAACCAAGATTTTGTTAAATGGGTGGCGCAAACTATAAAATATTCATTGATCGGTTCTTTTTCCCACTTTTCTCTCTGCAGAGTCCGTTTGTTCATAGCTGACATTGTATTTATGCGTTTGTAAAGATATTTTGTAATTAAATCTGTCGGAACAAGAAAGAAAATGACGGTTTGGAAAATCGTTTCCAGTATGATGTTGTAATATAAGTAATGATGTGTCATTGAGATATCTGTCGATGGTTCATTGCTTAGAATATCACTATTTGGTGTGAATCCTAATGACACAGGAAACCAATAATCAGTTTTAATTTTTTTTCTTCGTAAATTAAAATATTCTAATTTTGTTCCTGGATTAATTGGGACTTACGCCCTTGCAGATATCAATTTTATTTGCTTTCTGAGCAAAGGAATAAGTCTTTTGCATTTTACTTCATTAGGTTCAGGACACTTTTCGTGGGAACAGACTTTACTGCCTATGGATGACAATTTTTTTGATCTTTTAATGAATAAGACTTTCCTGATCGATTTTAAACCAAAATATTCAGACTCCATCGAGGCCACCATTATTCCATGCTGGAGTGCTGCTCCATATTATTGAAACACTCCTTACAGTCAAGAGTGTTTATATGCCAAATTTCATCAAGAGTCAATTTGAAATTAATGCCGAACAAGAAAGCAAAATAACAAATATAGGCAAATATACAGTTTATTTTGATTTAACCTCTTCGCATATCAGCTTTTGTAGGTTATTTAATTACCAAGGTAATTCTTGTAGAATAACAGTAGAAAGATTATCTAATTCATAGCAAGGAAGATAGAGGTTAATAAAGGTGTGTGTATATCTCTCTCTCTCTCTCTCTATATATATATATATATATATGGTTCTTTCAATAAGTTTACAGACTTTTTTGTGCAGGAATATAAAATTTTTGTAGACTTTTGAAAATTCGGTATTTTATTGCTATACATCTTATGATATGACAGAGCAATTGTTATTATTCCAGGTTCAAATAAACAGCTACAGCAGCAATTGTAATACACCATACTAAAGCCTGATTGTCACAGCTGGTGAATTTCAAAAATGCAATCTGAACGTGAGGACACTTTAAAAGAACAATATGCAATAAAGTTCTGTTGTAAACTTTGAAAAAATGCCACAGGAACGTATGGAATGCTTCAGACTGTTTTTGGAGCATCTTGCATGAATCGAGCATCATTTTTTGAGTGGGATAAGAGATTCTAGGAAAGCAGGAAGTATGTGAGGGATGATGAGAGGTGTGGGAGGAGTAAGGAAGTCAATACACCACAGTTGATTGGACAAAGAGTTAGGGTTACTATGTTGAGGTTTTAAGGGAGTTCACGAAGAGATTCCGTCGGAAGATGCCAGCACTCTTAAAATCGGATCAGTGGCATTTCCACCAGGACAATACACCAGTCCTTCCTTGTCACAGACTATTTGACCAAGATGGGCATCAAGACATTTCATCACTCTCCATATAGTCCAGACCTTGCTCCTTGAGACTTTTGGTTATTCCCTAAGCTCAGAGGCTGTCGTTATGAGACATTTTTGAGGAGATGAAACAGGCTGTGACGAAGGTCATTGACACGCTCACACAAGAGGACTTCGATGGGGCCTTCCAGAAGTTGTTGGAATGGTACAAGTGCATTGCAGTCGGAGGAGATTACTTCGAAGGGGACTAAAGTTTCTTGTGTGTACTATCAATAAATGTGCCCATACGAAAAAAGTCTGGAAACCTATTTAATGATCCTCGTATATATATATATATATATATATATATATATATATATATAAATATATACACATTTGTGTGTGTGTGTGTGTGTGTGTGTGTGTGTGTGTGTGTGTGTGTGTATCCAAAGAAGATGAGTTGGGAATGATTCGATTTGAGAATACATAAGAGGATTCTTATAAATCTCCATGCGTACTCAATGCAAGATAATTAGATTTCTTTCAGTGCAAATTTCCTTATAACTGAAGAAACTCACCAAATCCTCATTGGGCTATTATAAATTTATTTTAGTTGGTAACTTAAAAAGAGAAAACTCCTTCAGAGAGACATTCACACAAGGAAAAGAAAAACATTTTTCCCCATGGATTTTTACGCCTTTAATAAAAAGGTAAGAACAAAAAGACATGAGCAAGAAGTTATTGTCTATCGTGTGGTTTCTCTTATTGAGTTGCCAACTGAAATAGATTTATAATAGCTGAATGATGGTTTGGCTAGTTTTTTCAATTACATATATCTACGCAGCTGTGTGTGTGTGCGGATGGATATGTTCTTTTAAGTTCATGTAAGGATAAAATGTAAATTTCCAAAATCTTATGATTTTTCATTAGATATTGACAATATGTATATGTAAATATGTATTTATATAGGTTGAAAATAGAAAGGTAAATATGTTTTTGTTATTAGAATCACTAAAGCCACTTTTAACTGTAAAAGGGCAATGGCTGTTTCCATTCAAAATAGAAGAGTTTTTCTACTAGACATAATAAAATAAGAGTCTCTAAGAGATTCCTAATACAGTCATAATCGAACAATTGCTTGATATTTCTTGTTTACTCATTCTCTTTTTATAAGCACTGAGAAACGAATGTGAAAGCAAAGCACTTAAAATGCTTCAACAAGTCAATGGGGATAGTACCATGTCACACTAACGTACATTTGAGTAGTACAAGAGGTTCAAAGACAAGTGAGAGGAGGTGAAAGATAACTCCAGGTGCGGGAGGCTTTCAAAAAGCAGGACTGATGTCAACATCATACAAGTATGGCATTTGATGTGTTGCGATCATTGGTTGACTCTGCAAATAATCACAAGGTAGATGGAGGTGAAAACGAACAGCATTTGGAAGATTAGCACCGAAGAATTGTGCACGCGAAAAGTCTGCGCAAAAATGTTGCCAAGACTACAAACAAATAAACTTTACCTCGAACTATCACAAATTATATATATATATATATAAGGATTTTCATACATTTAAATGATTTCAAGTATTGATTTTTTATACAGATTATTATATTTAATATCAACCACATGTTTGCAGGCAGTTAAATATTTCCGATTATTCCTATCTAACACGAAGGATTCTATCTAATATCAATCAATTGATTGCATACAGTTTAAATTGTTTCAAGTATTGCTATCCAATCGCAAGTAACCCTCAGCCGCTCACTTCTGGCTCCTTTTTATAAAACAGGGTTGGGTGTTTATTAGGTATGAGACAAATTCAAAGAATGTGTTCGGAACAATCTTATAGGTCCTAGGGCTTGACATTATCAGCCGATTGATCGGATCGGGCCATACTGACCTCCTGTCTATCACAGTAAGTGTCAAAGTCGAGTAATCGCTTTGACCATTAGGTCACCGGCTGTTCAGTCACTTGGGTCCAGTCCTCAAATATTGTGAGTCGCCACCCATGAGAAACTGATGGCTTCCTTAGAGGAAGGTTTTACTCTTCTGCAGAAGTTCAATTGACAGAAACTAAGGCTCCAGACGATAAGGTGGAATTCCAGAATTACATAGACAGTTAAGAAAAGAGAATCAAAATTGAAGAAATATTTTGAAGAAACAAATCTTATTCAGTTGAAGACAAAAAAAATACATACACACACATTCGCTCGGGTTTATTTAATGATAAAGCTGCACAATGTAAGAGTTTCTAGAATGTCATTTCATGTCGATAATACTAATGATCTGATTTGGTAGGTTTATTCGTTATCTTAATGTTGTGTTCTGGTTAGTGAATACAATTAGTAGTAATAAGACAAACCACAATATGGGAGGAAAATAGTAATGTTTACAGGAAATAGTATTTATAAGAGAGTGACTGTTAGTAATAAGAACATAGGATTAGTGATAGAGTAAGGATATACTTCAACAATAGGAACGGCTCTTCTGGTCTGACTCGTAGGCTTATCCTTTTATTCCTTGTAGTAAATACAAGAAGGCACGAGGCCTTGTGGTTTTGGGGGAGGGGAAGGGAGCGGTCATGCTTTAACTATATTTTCTATGGGGAACCTAGCTAGCCACATTCGCCGACCCATTCAACAATACAATATATAATCACTCGTCCATCTCCATGCACGCAGCAACCACCAAAATACCGCATTTGCTCTATGAAAAAGTCCTACTTAAAACCCGAAAGTGATGCATGATTTTATTTACAATGTATGATTTTTTACAATGGATATGATGGGAATGGGAGAAAAAACCCCGAAAAACATATATACACGAAAACAAGGAAAAAATCCCCCGTTTAGTTTCCCTCCCATCCCCCCGTCTATAAAATTGGAGGCCGACTGTTTTCCGGGTCGAAAATACCGGAAACAAGCCGGACCTACCCTAGGTAGGGCGGGAATCCTACTCTACAGGGATAAAAGAATTAAAAGGGTCGGGCTCGGCATGGGTCGATTTTAGAAGCGGGTAAATGATTTTTTACATATGAATGTTCAAGATCTTCAAAAGGCGGACTGGGATACAGGTTGAGGTACAAAAATAATGGGGGTGGGGAAGATCTTGAGTGCTAACAACTAAGTGACAGGGACAATGACTCACAACGTACTGCTAACTAGGTTGCAGGGGAAAATAACAAAATCCTACTTACCAAGGGTGGGGTCCCTAAGGACCCGTACCATAGACGCCATGGGCCGGCAGAGGAGGGAAGGATGACTCCAACATTGCCCCCTTTCGTACGACCAGGCTCGCTGCAGTCACCCACCTTTTGCTGAATGTTATGCGATCCAAGCGTTTTCTATCGCATCTGATTTTGACCCTCAGCTGATGCCGAAAATACAAAACCAGATCACGATGAGAAAAGTTTGCATCGTCATACAATCCCTTGTTTCGCGTCGTCCAAATCACCATTCGGGCTACAGCTAGGATCGCGAGAAACACCACACGCTTCTCACCGTGAAACGGAGGAAGAACGTTGTCTACGACGTAACCAACGTCGAGCAGCACGAGCTGTTTGGGTTCGATGCGAGCCGTCCACTCCCCGACGTGATCCCAAAACGGACGAACTCGCTCGCAGTAGTAGAAGGCGTGCTCAGCCGTTTCTTCCAAGCCACTGCCGCAGCGAGGGCAATCAGGCATGTCTGCCAGGCCCGCCTTGAAGTTCAAGCCGCGAAGGGATAACGCATTCCGAACAAGTCGCCAGGTGAGCGAGAACTCAGAGTTGTTCAAGAAGCTCGATCCTGGCGCCCAATTCCAGTGAGAGCGGATCTCCTCCGCCGTCCAGCCGTGCCGCTCGCTGAGAGGATCAGAAGCGGAACCCACCACTAATTCCCGATACAGCTCCTTCCGAGGCCATGAAAGGTCACTGGACCCAAGAAGGTTACGAAGGGCCTTTCGGCACTCGCGGACAAACAGTGCTTCGCCCAAAGGCCTACGTCGACCTTCGGCCTTTGGGTCTGAGTTGAGGCGAGGAAAAGTCCGACTCGCCTTTCGTCTCCACACTGAGTCCCCCGTCAAGACACGGCCCAGATATGCAAGTCTTTCAGCAAGCCAGTGGCTCTCCAGATCAGGCATACCCAGACCCCCGTTGCGAGTACGTTGGATACAGACCTGCCTACGGACCATCGGCCTTGCACCTCCCCAGAGCAATCTGGAGAGGGATCGTTGCAGTGCCAACCGATGTGCCTTAGGCAGAGGAAGTACAGCCAATCGGTAAAGGATCAAGGGGAAGACGTACGCGGCGCACGCCTCAGCCCTGCCCTTTAAGGACAACCTCCTTGAAAGCCAGATTCCCACCTGAGCATTCACCTTAGCGTGTACTTCCGACCAATTTCGCTCCAGTTGGAGGTCGGGCCCAAACCACACCCCAAGGATGCGGATGGGTCCGTCACTCCAGCGGAAGGGCCCTGGAAGAGTATTGCTACCCCTCCAAGCACCAAGCCGCAAACCTTCGCTTTTGTCAAAATTGACCTTGGCCCCTGCAATCCGCTCATACTCGACAACCGCCTCTTTCACAGCCTCTATATCCTGGCGGCGGGATACAAAGACTGTGACGTCATCAGCGAACGCGGAAACCCTAGCCGCAAGGCAGCCAACGAATGGGATACCGCGCAGTGCCGGACTTGTCCCCCCATCCCTAAGCCTGCGCAGGAGGGGCTCCAACGCGAGGACATAGAGAAGAGGAGACAGAGGGCAGCCTTGCCGGACCGAACGCTCGATCGCGATCACCCCCGAACGCCTTCCGTTCACCTGCACCACTGCCTGAGGGTTGTGGTACATCATGCTAATCCATCTGCGGAACTCCGGTTTGAATCCGGCAGTCTCCAAAACAGACGCCAAGAACCGATGGTCAACCCTATCGAAGGCCTTGGACTGATCTAAACTGATCAGCGCGGATTCGGTGTCGTCTTTTATCCCCTCTAGGACCTCGCGAATCAAGTGCAGGTTGTCCTGGATCGATCTTCCCTTCACAGCAAAGGTCTGTTCGGGGCCGATCAGATCGCTAATGACAAGCTGTAAACGATTCGCTAAGACCCGGGCCAAAATCTTTAACTCTGTGTTAAGCAGAGTTATGGGCCTGTAATCATCTAAACCCTCCCAAACATGCCTGCCACCTTTCTTCAGCAATGTGATCACGCCTTTGGTAACGCTACCAGGGATGGCTCCCTGGGCGAACCAATGGTTGAACATATCCGTCAGAATAGGCACAAACATGTGCGACATCCTCAAGTACACTTCGTAGGGCAAACCATCTAGTCCCGGCGACTTGTTCAGGCCGACCTGCTTCAACGCGTCACGGACTTCGCATTCAGTAACCACACCCTCGCAGCTAGCCGCTTCAGCCGCCCCAAGGCGGGGGAAGTCGGCGAGATAGCTACGAAACTCCCGGAGCGGGAGATCAGTGCAGCGGGCAAAGCGATCCCGAAAGTGCGCCCGAAAGGCGTCACGTATCTCACGACCCGATCGCAGCAGACACCCGTCCGGGGTCTTGACAGATGCGATGTACCGATCGGGGAACCTTCGCACTTCTTCTTCACGCGCAGTCGCGTTCGATTTCACAGCTTCGTTGAGAACTCTTTTTAGCCTAGATCTAACTACTGATCCCTTGTAGCGCTCGCTACTCTCACGCTCAAGGTCCCTCCTAGCTAGCTCTACACCTAGGGAGTCCCCCCCAGCCACCGCCCGGGAAAGTCTATCATCTATAGATTTCGCCTCCGCGGTCCTATCTAGATTGAGCTGTCGACCGTACTTGGTGGCGAAATCTCTAATCCTATGTTTAAGAGAAACCCACCACCTATTCCCGGTAACCGCCCCCACTAACGCCCGCTGAATTAGGGATTCCAGCCGGTCCCGGAAGTCCCGTATCTCCAATAAGGAGGTATTGAACTTCCAGTAGCCGGCTAGACTAGGTCTATTAACTAACCGCAGACTGACTCTAATGAGTTTATGGTCAGTCCACGCTATCAAGTGGAACGTGGGACAACTAACAAAATCAATGTCAGCTCTTCTCACTAACACTCTGTCCAAGTAGGAGCCTACTTTGGCAGAGGGCGAGCTATCTAGCCACGTCCACATCTCCCGCCCTGGGTGATCAAGACGAAACCTGTCGACGAGACCGTGACGAGTCACGAAGCCGACAAGGCTGCTTTCACACCTTCCCAATCTGCTAGCTCCCCGTCCGACCTTATCTATCTTGGGATCAAGGATCGCATTCCAATCACCCATTAAGACTAGCCGCTTCGTATCGTCCAGGAACGGCGCCAACCGACGAAAAAAGGAAACCCTCTCCGCAGCGATATTGGACGCATAAACCGCAACCAGACGGAACTTGAAACTTTTCACGGCAACATCGACCACAACCAGCCGGCCCCCGTCACCTGCAAAAACAACGTCAACATCAGCCTCAAGGCTGCGTCCAACTAGCAAAGAGACCCCAGCGCTGGTGCCGCTGCCGTATGCTGAGAAAACGTCAAAATCGCTTTCCAGCACCCGACAGTCGGCACCGCAAGTGAAGTGAGTCTCCTGCACTGCAGCAACATCTACTCCGAGGTTCCTGAGTTCACCAAGCAAGCGCGCACACTTGCTTGAATCCCTCAATCCCCTCACATTCAAACTGGCAAGGTTTAGAGTCATCAGTCCCACTTACCTTACTCAGTGTCGACTATGGGCCGGAAATCCTTCGGGGTGAGGATGCCGACGGCCTGACGCAGGGAACCGGTGCCGAGCTCAGTGCTAACTCGGTCGTCCCTGGTAATTCCCCCGACATCCATAGGGTACCTCAGCTTTAGGGACCTATAAAATGATGGGTGAACTAAAATCGGGACCCTGCCCGAACAAAAAGGAAGCATTTTTTTTAGCATTGCATTTTTTGTGTTGGCCAACATTACGTCCGCCCGGCTGGCTTCGTCAATAAAGTTCCATAGTTCTTTAGTCCGATTGCCAGCCGTACGGACGAATGTGGTCAACATTGGAGCGTCCTTGAATATGTAGGGGTTAGTGATGTCTTTGTTGTTTATTTTTTTAAATGAGCGCAATGGCTTTAATGAGGTTTTTAAAATGTGGTCATGATTTGGGTTTTCTAAAATGTCTTCGCAGAAGATAAAAGCTGTCATTGCATGGCGGGCTTCTGTTGAAGCCGAGCGTGCTCTTGGTTTTTGACCTGATGATGATGTTGATGCTGTTTGTGGATCAGGTGAGAGTCGTGTCACTGACTGTGATCGTGTGAAAATTTTCGGGGTTGTGATTGGAGAAAGTGAGGGGGGTAGTGGGATTTCGATTGGGTTTATTGGAGTGATTTTTTGTATTTGTGGGAGGGGAGGAATTATTTGAGCTGGTCGCTCATTTGTGGCTGGTGACTTTGATATTTTCTTTTTCCCCTCCCCCTTAGGTTGAGGTAGGGAGGGTGTTTGTTGTTGTGTTGTTTTTTTTGGATTTCTTTTTTCCCCCTCTTTTGTTGGCGAGTCTTCGCTATTCCTTCTTCTTTTTAAGTTAATGCTCATGTCCATGGGTTCTATTGGTGTTGATGATTGTTCAGTTGCAGTGGTCGATGTTGATGATTGTGTTTTAGTAGTAGTATCAGTAGGAGTAGCGATGATTACAGTTGTTGAGTCTTTTGTGGTATTTGTTTGGTTAGTTTTGTTTTCTGTAGGTGCTATTGACTTTTTTATGGGAGTTTTTTTTCCCCCTTTTTTTCTTGTCACTTGAGTCCACCCCTCCTCGTCTTTTTTGTTGGGGTTTTCTTGATGATTTTCGATGTTTTTGGTGGGTGTCTTGGTTGTTATGATCTCTGAAGCAGTAGTAGTGGTAGTAGTCGTTGTTGCGGTGGTCGTTGTTTTTTGAGGGCAGTTTTTAGAAAAATGTCCGATTTTGTTACACGCCCAACATAAGGGTTTCCTGCCCTCAACGACCACCGTCATCGTTTGATCTCGGTATTTTATTTTATGAGGTACGTTGTTAAACCCTCCCCTATCGAGGCACATGATGAAGACATAATCACCGTATGCAGTTCCTCGTGTTGATGTTATTTGGGAAACTTGTTCAACGCCGCCATATATGCTTAAGTAGGCGGCGAGAACGTCCCCACTCAATTGCATTGAGACATTACATACGGTGACCCTTATTCTTCGCTTGCCTCGATATTCAGGTTGAAGCCGGAAGAAGCGTGTTGTAATGTTACCACCGGCCAGTTTCTTGGCTACTTCCTCTGAAGGGAGTAAAACATCCCAGGTTGCGAAGCTCCTGCGACAGAAATACTTCCCTGGGATGTTTGCGCTTTTTAGTAAGTCTTCGAAAGTCTCTTTTTTAAGTCCTGCTAGTCTCTTGGTCTTAAGATCAGTGACTACGAAGGACAGGGTCTTTGGTTCAACTTCTTTCACAAGTTCCGGTATAGGAAGTATTTCGCCTTCCTTAAAATAGTTGGCATATTTTTCTGCCCTGTCTCTTGCGTAGTCACTGGGGGTTTTTTGGTTCACACAGTGTGACGACCAAGAGACTGTTGTTTCTTTTGGTTTCTGGGCCGGTGGAATAGTACTTGCAGATGACGACAAGTCAAAAGGTGCTTCTTCCGGCATTGGGGAGGGTCTCGTTATAAATATGTCCTCGGGTGAGTTAGCCTCCTCCATGGCTGTGAAACACAGCTAGGAGGAGATGAATCCGAATGATGTGGTTGAGATCAAGAACGATGAAAAACAATGAAAAATCCGGTATGAAAAATGGTGGTGGTTTTTTTAAAAAAGAGTTAAAACAACAATTCGAGTCGAGGTTTGACCCTCCTCCCAAACAAACAACAGTAACAATTGTTTGAGGGGGGTCACAAAGCAATAACAATAATATAAAATTTACAGATAACAAATAACAATTTTCAACAGTAACTTACTTTTCGATAGAGAGAATAAACGCAATCCAAAAAATGACGAAGTGGGCTTATCCTTCCCAGACTGATCTCCGCTACTGCCATATATGGCAGATGGAACAGCTCATTATGCTGAAAAGGTAGGAGATACCCAACACTTAACGTTGTAAAATGGCGCATTATTGCGAGATTTTATTGGTTTAATAGAATTACGTTGCTTGTAAAGAATAAAGAAAATTCCAATCCTGATTAAAATGTAATACTAATGATAGAATCAGATTTCATATTCACTCCAAGCATTATAATTTCTTAATGAAGATATCTATTAAACAAATATTATATAGTTCATCGCCTTACCTAAACTCAATCATAGCACCATAATCATTAGGTCACCCATCGCTTCTCGTCGGTTCTGTAGTCGGTATCCATTGTAAAGAAAGAGATAATTTATGCCAGGTTTTGTTCTACGGTAATCATTAGTTGGTCCCATTGAGAATTTCGCTTATGTGTTCGTCGCTACTTCTCTAACAGTGATCCACATATCGTGTCAGTCATACGGGATGGTTTGTGAGATGGGAGATAAGTAGCCAGGCATTTACTGTTTTGTAGGGTTTGGTTCAACGATTTAGTTCAAAACAGTACGCAGAAGTCTTGTGTCTTTCTGTTGTAGAACAGAGAAAATAACAACGCAGATGTATGAAAATATAATCTACTCCTTTACCCAAAATGTACGTAAGTGTAGAGTGAGGGAGAGAGTGGAAGACTGTTAGGTTTGCCCATACACTGCGGTGAAGGTACGACTCTACTGTGAAACCTTTCTACTTTTCTTCTTCGTTCTCTACTTTCGCTAGTCTGGTACAGGGCCACCTCAAGGCATCGAAAAATTTCTGTTTCTCCTCATTTCTCTACTTTCTCGAGTCTCGGAAAAGGCCATCTCAAACTTTTCTGCTCACGACAGTCTGATGTAAGGCTAAAGCCCTGAGCACAGTGACGTCTCCTGTCTTCTGCCGTTTTCTCTCGTCTCAACTGGTCTCTGCTAATTATATAATATTCCGGACGCCAACGCAAATTCCCGTCGATACAACTCCAGTCTGCTGTCTACGCTTTGCAAGTGGACACGACTCCTTTTAGCACACCACCCTTATAATTTACGGGGCACTTTCGCTGAGGAACAACCTGCATCTAGTTAACTTTAGGAAAGAGTTGCACTTCCAGTTATGTCACCCATGTAAATATGCGGCAGTTCCGCTGGGGCATGTTCCTTCTGTTTACTTTGAGTAACAAACGCATTTCCTGTTATGCAGCCCATGCAATTTACGCAGCATATCAGGGGGACAAATCTATCTTCTTCTCCAACATTTTGTTAGACTCATGATAGTGGATCTATACAGAAGTACTGACACAACAATGGCTTGGAAGGAATCTCGTTCTATTTTGTCAGAACAATCAAATTTCTTTAGAATCAATAACCTTTCAATAGTTGCCCACAGCTTCATTATGCGCTTGTTGACATCACTTTCACTCGAAGAGATATTGCTGTGACTGGTTTAGTAATTTTAGAAGTGTGCCTCTTAAATTGAAGAAAACTTCTTATATAAAACAATTGAAATCTGTTTGATTTGCGTTCACTGAGAGGTTTATGCCTCCTGCTGCTTGCTCCTGGCTATACAGTAGGGGTTTAGCTTGCATGGGTGGATTTCCGAGAAACACTGGATCATTTGCATAGTCTTCATCTGTACTAGTTTCTGTGAGGTATTGTCTGTTTCGTGTCTGTTTAATGTGAAGCCATTTTCCTTTATTAGATATACTGACGTTTGTAGTTCATAAACAGGATATAACTCTGTGGTGTAATGGTTAAAGCGCTGGACTGCGGAATCGTAGTACGCGAGTTCGTACTCCAGTCGCGCTATTACGTTCACTTTCGGGCAAATACCCTTGGGAAAGGTATTGAACCCCCTTATCCTCCCAGCTAGCAGGAGTACTACAAGGGGACACACTGGCCCCGTACCTCTTTATCATTTGTCTAGACTACGTACTTAGAACATCGATTGACAAAATCAAAGAGAATGGCTTCGAACTGACGAAGAAAAGAAGCAGAAGATACCCCGCAACAACAATTACCGATGCCGACTACGCCGATGACATAGCGATACTGGCAAATACACCTGACCAAGCCGAAACACTACTGCATAGTTTGGAACAAGCAGCTGCAAGCATAGGCCTCTATGTTAATGCACACAAAACGGAATATATGTGCTATAACCAAACGGGGGACATCTCCACTCTAGAAGGAACCCCACTTAAACTAGTAGACAAATTCACGTACCTAGGAAGCAGCATTGAATCAACCGAAAAGGACATCGAAACGAGGTTAACGAAAGCATGGACAGCTATCAATAGGCTATCGATTATATGGAAATCAGACCTAACCGATAAAATGAAACGCAGTTTCTTCCAGGCAGCGGTCACATCGCTAGAAGAAGAAGCTAGATGGTAATTACACAAGAATGCTGCGTGCAATCCTGAACAAGTCCTGGCAGCAACACCCCACAAGACACCAACTGTACGGCCACCTACCCCCTATCACGAAAACTATCCAAGTTAGACGAACCAGACATGCAGGACACTGCTGGAGAAGCAGAGATGAACTCATAAGAGATGTACTCTTATGGATCCCCACACATGGCCGCACAAAAGCAGGACGACCAGCTCGAACGTACATTCAGCAGCTATGTGAGGATACAGGATGTTGTCCTGAAGACCTACCTAGGGCGATGAACGATAGGGAGGAGTGGCGAGAAAGGGTCAGGGATATCCGTGCTACCAGCGCGATATGATGATGATGATGACTGTTCTTCTAGGAAAATGGCTTTGGCATTAAATAAACTAAAAAGAGTTGATATGCCATTAAAAAAAACAACCAACCAAACAACCATCTGTAAAGAAATTATTAGTCTCCAAAGTCAGCTATTAAAATATAATCCGAAATAATGAAATGAGGATTAAACATTAATAGTTCACGTGAATATATTTCCTTTTTATATCTAAATTGAATAGACCAACATCGAATAAGTCTGAGTGTAGATCACGTAAAGAAAACTATAAAGATTCTCATTTCCAAACACCTTCCAGACATCAATTGATGCAGTTTTATATTTTAACCCTGTTATTAATGTCCCCCCGCATCAATTTCTATCATAAGACTACACATTGTAGAGTTTAATACCATTCTTAATTAATTTTGGTGATGGCAGTAATCAAAACATGCACTGAACCCCTTTTTATCAAGTAACTGTGATTTTGGAATATGTCACGACAAAAGAACGACGTGATTATACACCTACATGTAATTATATTTTACAGTTTTTTTCAATTTTGCTTGACACGATTCTTCTGAGTAGATAAACACACATCACTTTTTTTTATATTTTGATTCATCATGTAAAACATGTGTTGCTGGGTTCAGTTTTCTGTTTAAACCAGTCCTGTCTGGTAAGGCAGAAACAGTCCTGTCTGGTAAGGCAGAAACAGTCATGTCAACACGATATTTTAATTTTAAAATCAAAACAATATTGGCATGGTTAAAACTCTTTACTCATTTTTATTATAAAATTACTCAATAAAAATGTTAAAGGTTTTTGTAAATATAATATAATACTGGCGAAATCAAAGAAATTAATCAAGTTATTGTTGTTATTGAGTGTCGACCAAGGTTGCTGGAGAAAAAGACAAAGAAATGAAGTGAAGTTTATTGGAAAATTCAGACACTTTGTCAAATATAAAGATACAACTCACTTTCAATCTGCTTCTTTTCAATTTGCCTCTGATTCTCTCTGAAATCAGAAAAACGTTAAGTGGTATTTTTAGTCGATGAAGGAAATGCTTATTCGTAGTCCACCTACAATAAGGGTGGGGATTCATTAAACGAATAACTAATTGACTATTTAAAAATCCCCAACTTTTGTGAGACCGTTCTATTCGTTGACTCGTACTTGTGGGTCAACCGGTTCAGCTGAGATAGGAAGGATTCTACTAGAATATTTTCTCATCGAAATAAAGATAATTAACATGAAGATTTATTTTTCTTTTCGATTTAATGTTAAAAATGATAATAAATATGTGCACAATTTTTAATGCTAATTATCAAGTCCTAATCGGGTACTTTAATTATTAGCTTGTTGGATAAAACTTTAGATATTGAATCAAAAAACACATTCTGTAAACTTTTGAGCACCGTTTCTAAAAGAATATGTATTATTAGGTTTACTGTTTTACAATTCCCCTTCAACTGATTTGTATTTTCTTAATATTTTGCATTCATTATTATCCGATCTAATCGTCATATTCTTTTAATAAGGCATTTCTTTCTTTCTTTCTTCTCCATCTGCTTCCTATGAATGTTTTCCTTTTAACAATATTTTGTATAACTTTCTTTTTCCCATATTACTGCATTATTGTTTTTTGGATATCCATTATAGTAATTTACTTAGCATTTTATTCGGATGTGGCACACGGTTGTGTGAATGGAGTACCTCATGAGACTCGAACTCTCTTGTGATGGTTTGCTAGTATAGCTTACTAACCGTTACACCACCCGAGGTGCCTAGGAGATGCATTATAGAGTGACATTTAGTCATCTAGTTTTACTGGATAATGTTTTTGGTTCGATCCTTACTGAGAGCTAAATTTCTTCGCCAAAGTAGTTTTCGAGTTGATTTTAAAATTCCCTTTCAAGTCAAAAGTATGAACAAAACAAAAAACAGAAGAGAGTAAAAAATAATCTTGTATGTTTTCCCCGCTGCACACACCATTACAAGTTCTCTTTCACACACAGAAAGACACACACACACACACATATGCACACACACACACACACACACACACACACACACACACACACACACACACACACACACATATATATATATATATATGTGTGTGTGTGTGTGTGTTTGTGTGTGTGTTCGTGTGTATGTCCCTTGCATTGACATAAGGGAATGCCTTTATTCTTTTGAAGTGCAATGCAATGGTTATGGTTTGTAGACAAAAGTTTAATTAATGTCCACCATAGAAAATCCAGCTGTGCGACCCATAACAAAAGGTCAACAATGAAAATTCTTGAAGTAGGTGACAGAAAAGGTTTCAGCGAGAAATGTAGATTTTTTGCTAACAGTCAGTTAGTTAGCCACCAACAAAAGGACGAGTAGGGACTTAAATTTTGTGTCTTATAAAACCACAACGTCTCTCCTCTATTCATCGACTCAAAAATACCACTTCAAACCAGTTCAGAGGAAGGTTCAAACACCTATAATAAAGTGAGTAATATTTATCTGTGACCTGATGTCTGATATTTCCTTAGGTGAATTTGTGGACATCTCTTAATCTTGGTTTTGTCTCCGGTAATTTTCTTCCAGCCCAGCAACGCCACAAAATATACAAGTATTGTGTCGATATATTTATATAAGACATATCTTATCACTTTTTCTCCACACACCGGCTTACATACTCACTCAACTTGGTGTGCTGTTTCTTACAATTTTATTCCTTTTGCAACTTTCACTTTTATTCCTTTTGTATCAACCGACTGCTATACTCATCAACCTGTGGGTAGTAAAACATTTTCTAATGAAATTAAATGCCTATAACGTGTTTTACTGTTGTTGAATCGCAAAATAATGGCGTCATTTTGACTAAAGAAGAAAAAACCTGAAAAAAAAAAAATAAAACGAGAAATAAAAAAAGATGCATTTAAATTTATAGATATAATTTAATTCTGCCTGTCTGGAAAATTAATTTATTCAAAATAAAATAGATTTCACAGAAGAAATAAGGTCACCAGTGTCTCAATGTGTTACAAATAGTCAAAAGTTATGGTTTAATTTTCGGCTGAGATTATTCAAATTAGAAAACAGAATGGGATTATGATAATCTCTTCCTCTATCTCCCTATATCTCTCTTTTTCTCTCTATCTCTCTTTCCGTCTTTTTCTTTCCTTCACCCCTTTTCTATCTCTCCTTTTTCTCTTTGATGGAACAGATGACTAAATTTTTAACATAACCGTTTTCCGTCTAAGTCTTTACTGATTATCTGGAAACAATTATTACAAATAAATTGCTTTTGTCTATGATGACTTAAATTTGATTTTTTTAATTAAATGTTTTTCAATATTCAACGATTTCTGTTATATACATTGATTTATAAATGCAAATAAGTATTTCTCAAATATTTCGTTAGATTATGAAAAATCAAAATGCACACACACACACACACACACACACACACACACACACACACACACACACATATATATATATATATATATATATATATATATATATATATATATATATACTCAATTTGACAGTTTGCATACAAGGAAAAGAAAACACAAAATCCCATCCAAAAATAAAATTATTTTTTAATCAAAGAATACCAACTAGATTATGGCTGGTAGATAACAGTTTACTCAAAATAGCCATGCTCATCTCCCTTCAGATCACCAAGATGACTCCGTAACCTGACGCATGCATTATTCACTGTCTTCTTGAAAGGATCTTTGAACGCCTTCTTGATCTTGGGTATTAGATCAGCTTTTGTGTTGGAAGCAGGGCGGCTGATGTCTTTCTCAACCGAGGCTCACACAGAGTAATCTATTAGATTACAAACGGAGTAACTACAAGGCTACAAATTTGGGCTGGTGACGTCGAAGAAATTCTTCAACAATCACTTGACCCTTTCTGGAGGTATAGCAAGGAGCCGAATCTTGCCGCTACTTTCATTAGCGACTCTGTCCAGTGTTGATTTGACCACATTCACTACTAGCTTTACATAACAGTCTGAATTGTGCCAAAGACCCTGTTCGGAAATGGGAGGTGGCAAGACGTCACCCTCACTGGAGACACATCCATAGACAGTTCCAGCTTTGGAGTATTTATTTTCCATAATACGTGGGACTCCACCTGAATTCTCCGCAAACCACCTGTTGAACTTTGCTACTGGTCCTGTTAGGACTTCTTTTCATTTATGAAAAATCAGATTATCTTTGGCTTAACAGGATACCTCAGCATGTTCAGGAAATTCTTTGCTTCGTGAAGGGTTTTATTCTTGCCTTGGCTATCAGAGTTTGCCCTGAGCACCTCGTCTACGAGTGTTAGCGAGGCTCCTAATTCATAGCCAATTTCATTGTGGTGACTCTAATATCGATCTCTTTTGTTAAATCTTGCTCGGCTTTTCTATCAGTTTGTATTGTTGGATTAATTCCGGCGTATGTTAGAACAACATAAGTATCCTTTCTTGCTGAGTAAGACTTCGTAATGTCAGCGGCAGATGTCTATGACACGCCTTTCAGCCTTTACAGTATTCAAAGAGCATTAAGCAGCAGTCATGAATTTGGCATTTTGAATCATCAAGATACAAATAACTCTTTTCCAATATTCTGATAGCTTTCAGTCCTCCATGTCCTCTATCTTTCTCTCAATAAAAACTGTAATGTTTATGCTCTCTAAAACCATTGATAGTTAATTTATTAGTTGAACCAGTTCTGAAAAAAAGGAGACATAAAAAATCATATTCAGACTATTTCGAATTTTCTTTTTCAAATACCGTAACCTGCTTTCCAGAAATCATATATTGGAACTAGACTTTAAAAGACATTGGAAAATTTAAAATTACATTTTTATCATAAAAACTTAAAATGGCCAATAGAAAAGCCTGAAATAAAATGATTGTTAGCAAGAAAAAAATATTTTTTAGATTAACTAATTTTTGTGGACGTTTCTTACTTACTTAAATAAAGTTATGTATTTTTTAATAAATTTTATTTCTTATATTATACTACCTTTCCTCCACGTACATCTAAATATTGCTGGAGACAGTAAAATTTAAGCTCTTCAATCCAACATATTGCAAATCTGTACCATAAAAAGTCCGAAAACAACGTAACCCTAACTTCATGAAGCGCTTAGCATAATCATTATTTTAATTGTAAATAGAATCGATTAATCTCGTTTAAATTCACAATTAGACTTTGCGTTTCACTTCACATTAATTCCCTTGTGATACAGAAACTTTTTCCCTTATATATGGCTAAATAGTTGAATATAGTGGACTCTTTAGCTTTATTTAAGGCTACCAATCTAGGAAAAAGAAAACTTTGAATTCAAATCAGTTGTAATCCACTTAAAAATTGACTAAGTGTCACCTCCTGCTTCTTGTAAAGTGGGTGGGTACATGTATATTTCAGGTTAGCGAAAGTGATTCTCTGCGTAACAGATTGACTGCAGATTCAGGTTTTGTTTTACATATGCTCATATATATTACTTGCTTTGTCAGTAGTTAGATCATTGGAATAATTTTATATGTATTTAGGGTCCGTTACTCGAATTAGAAAACCTGCTGGTAAATGTTGACTTTTACTAGATCTCAAACACTAATTATAGAATCGGCAGGAAAATAAGCCATCCACTCATATCATATTTACTTATTTCATGTTGGTTTTACTTATTTTATAAGCAGATTGATGCATTGGCTGTTATGGTATTGAAAATATGGCATTGTACTTTTTGAAATAATAGAAACAACTCTAGATTTAGGTCAAAGGATAAATGCCTGTTGGCAAATTTGATTTACTGTGTTGAATATTGTAATTTGGGAACAAGACTATTGATTACCAACACAGATAATGTATTGGTGCAGATACTTTTTAGGTCGGTTTATTGGGTTAGGTTTTATGACGTATCAACCATTGTAAATATTTCAATGCCAAATCTCCTTGGTGCATGTATATCATTTGTTAACGCCTAGTTTATAGATGACATTTTAAAACGAACCAGAACACATTTGTTTGTATTCAACAAAATGATTGTACATATAATTTGCAAGTCAAAAATTTTTAGTTAAATGAGTCAGAGCTAATTTGTTTGCACACAGTATTACTCTTGTTTGCACACGATTTAATGTTTCCAAAACATGAAAAGTTATATTTAGTAATAAACCTCTCTTTGCATTTACAGTTTTAAGGTGAAAAAAGTTCTATTTGATCCTATGATATACTAATTCTCTAGGTCAGAGTGGACGTAGGTGCAATAAAATTAAAGGGGTTCTCCAACTTCTCTGAATTTGCCGGACTGGAGTCTCGCCATCTGATGGTTTAATGTTATTTACAGAGCTCTATTAAGGGGGTCTTACCCCTATGAAGAGATGCAGTTGGTGTAGCCTACAGCCTCGGACTACTGACGGGGGTCAGCGTGAAGATTAAAAATTTGAAATATGCTGGAGCAGTCAAATCTGGTCAATGAAGTGAGATAAAAATAGAACAATCTCACTCAGAAGGATTTTTTTTTCGAAAAGAAGGCTTTTTTGACTCAGCGTAAACACATTACTAATACTGCATCAAATGGTACCAAGTGTTGAGTTATAACTAGTACTATAGGATAACAGAATATCTCTTGGTACACCATATACCTGGCAAATAAGCTAACATTCCTTATTTCTAAATGAAAGATTGGTATAGACATATAGATAACTATGTATACGATGACATCTGTTGTTCCACGTCAGTATTGACTTTGCAAAGCCTCCACTACGGGCAGGAGATAGCACAAGGTCAGTTTTTAAACTTACTTAAACCTTATATGAAAAAATCTCATTCAATGGTAGAAACAGTTTATTTGAGATCTAATTTTATCCTTTCTTCTCTTTTGGCCGAAAACTGCAGAGACATGAGAGCCTGATGAAAAAAAAACACGATCGGGTAGTATGAATTTATACCTTTCCTATTCACTGGAAAATAACATCAGTTGACCCAACTAAATTTGATGAAAAATCGGATATTAAGTATACTGTTTTGTCACCTGTGAAAGTCAGTTTTATTTGTCACTACGTATTTTTCGTACTGAAAAATAAATCTAGTCATCTTCGTTTTCGCCATTTCTACTTCCGGTCTTCTTCGTCATGACAAGAAAAAGGAGAAAGCTTACGATTTCACAAATTTAAGGGTTTTGTTATCTTCTCTCCTTCTTTCTTTCTTTCACTGTTCTTCTTTTTCAGAGTAAAATGACTAATAAATAGTTTGTTTATAGAATTATATAGGAGCTCATTCTAAACCTTTTCACGTATACAATCTGTCGGAGAAATGAAAAGTCTTAGAAAAGATATAGAAGAACGTCTCATTTTTTTTTTTTTTGCATGCGTCTTTTTTTTTTAAATTAATTGATTTATGTCTGTAAGCTTCAAGAGTCTGAGTATTTGGCATCTGGAAGTCTTACAAGAGAATAACAAAAATATCCGCCTTTAGCAAAACAGGTTTAGAAATTTTCTCTGAGTTATTCGGATAAGGTGATTCTCAAACCATAACAGCAATGCACACACTTTTATTATCAAAATATATAAAGACGGCGCTGCAATTGTGATCGAGAGTAGGTTACATGACTTATATCAGAGCTACATCGTTGTCGCTTTTCTTTTCTCTTTTGATATTGTGAAAGAAGCAAAACTAAGTAATTTATCAACTTTTGGCTATAAGAAGTATGAATGCCTTTTAGTTAATTTCTATTGTTATTTTAATTCTTGTTGATATTGATAGGAACACTTCGCTGTTTATCAATAAAGAGACGATGTTTGATTGATGCAAATGCTCCTTGTTACCAGGGAGAATCGCTCATTATTTCGGTTTGTGAACTTTGGAAGGTGGAAATTCAATAAAATGTTAAGAAATATTTTTTATCCTTATAAAACACATACACACACACACACAAACACATATATATATAGCTACACACACACACACACACATATATATATATATATATATATATATATAGCTACTGACATGCCACACTGATGAGTTCTAATAGAACGAAACGGATCTGTCTGTGGATGACTATATATATATATATATATATATATATATATATATATATATAAGCATCAAGCAAATATAAGGAAAGAATTTAGAAAATAAGGGGGGAAAAACTTTCTAAATTTATGGCCGAACATTTTATCTGGAAATTTGATTATCAGTTCCATGCTGAATATAAATTGTAAAACATGTAGCTTTTTGAAATTTATAAGTCTTTTACTTATCTTAATTACTAAAATTTGAATTAAAAAAGACTTTTCTGAACTTTAACTTAGTTAAACCTTATACAATTTAAATTTTGTAACTTTATATGACAACTTTATTATTCCCTCACATGAGTCCTGTTTTGAATAAAAAGTTTACAAACACCTCAAAACCTGAAACTACGTAGAAATAAAATAGAATTTCGCCCGAATAAGAATCTTTCATTCGCACCAAAATCACCAAAACATTTTCCCAGAAAAATTTTATCTATATGTAATGATAGAATAGTATAATACCAGACGTAGCAGATCAATATATCTTAAGAAAAAAAGGTTCTTTTTTACACACCCATAATCACTCTGATCGCCTGCCCCGGCATTTTACAGGATCAGTCTCTAAGAGAGGAGAGTGTTTTGCGAGCCACACAACTATATAACAATAGAAACCATAGGATGAATTCAAAGTTAGTTCAACGATTTGTTTCACCAGATGCTGAACGGAAAATCGTTCCTGGTCAAACCCAAAATGAAATAGTTCAGCTAGGAAACTACCGCTACTCATATTTAAGGGTTCGTCTGTTGATGAGAAAATAGAACCCGTCAACGAAAGACTTCTATGATTCTAATTCAAACGGTGACGATCAAACCTCATTGCGTTTCACGTGCGTAAACAAGGGGCGGATTCTGCGAAGGTTGCATCTCTGGTCCCATTGATCAAATCATCATCATCATCATCATCATCATCATCATGTCGCGCACGGATTTCTTTGCCCCCACCTCTCTCCCGTCATTCGTCTCTATCGTCCATCGCTTCTGACAGGCCCTCCAGACTACAAATCTTTGTCCGTACAGAGGTGTTGTAGATTCTAGCTGGCTGTCCAACACCTGTTTGTCTGTGTGAAGGGTTCCACAGGAGAATGTCGCTTATGAGTTCGTCCTTTTTTCTCAAAAACATCCCACATGTCTTGTTCGTCTTATTTAGATGGTTCTAGAGATGGGAGGTAGGTAGCCGTACAGCTGCTATTTTGTAGTATGTTGCTTCCAGAATTTATACAATTTAGCTCGTAGTGTTCTTGTGCAATTGTCGTCAAGTTTTTTCTCTGTTGATTTTGTCTGCATCCATCTAGTAATATGGACACGATCACTGTTTGGAAACACTTTATTCTATCGGATATGTCTAACTTCCATATGACCCATAGTCTATCGATAACTGTCCATGCTTTTGCTAGTCGTGTATTTATGTCATTTTCTGTCGATGAGACACTGCTTCCGAGGTAAATGAACTTGTCCACTAATTTCAGAGAACCACCATTTAGTGTGTAGATATCTCCTCTTGATTTTGATTAAAGAACATGTACTCCGTTTTACGCAGATGACATAGCGCTTCTGGCAAATACACCTGCCTAGGCCGAATCTTTGTTGCATCATCTGGAAGGATCAAAACAGAGTTCAAACCCAACTTATTTAAATGCAAAAACATTGTTAACATAATGAAATTTGACGTTATGACGTAAAACCCCATAAACTAGCAACCCGAGCTTATATTATCTGCAGCCGAGCACAATAAAGATATTCTATGCGTGCAAGAGTATAGATATTACCACTGTAAACTAGACTTGAAATACCAAGATTCAGGTATTGAGTCGGTATTTGTCTCGGCATTTAAGTCGAAAAAACTATGTTAATGTCCCCATTAGAAGGTGTAAGAATCCTCAGTCCTCGTGCCTTAAACGCACCGCATGGCCTAGAGTAAACCTAACCGGGAATAATGTGTGCTACATTTAATATGCCAATAGCATATCAGCTCTTTAAAATTATTTTATAAACTTACGACAAAAGCAAAATTCTTTCTGCAAATACTTTTCTGTTGACGATGACCTTGTTCGAAACTAGGAAGGACAATTAAAAACACATAGACACGTACATACATGCAAAAGGAATATTCCTATTTTGTTCACCTTATATATATATATATATATATAGCGAGAGAGAGAGAGAGAGAGAGAGAGAGAGACAGACAGACAGACAGACAGACAGACAGAGAGTGAAGCCAAACTGGAAAAATACGACAAAATGAGTAAAAATAAGTGGAAAATTGGATAACCCGAAACACATTTTGATGAAGTCTTTGGGTAAATAAAGACGAAATATTAATTGAATATGTTGTCTGATTTTTTGTTTATCCACTTTCCCACTTCTTTTTCCACACACAGACACACACACACAGGCCCACACACACACACATATATATATATATATATATATATATATCGTTGTCATGGTAAATTGGATTATGTTAGAGAATCATTGAAAATATAATCTCCGTAGATATATTAAAATCACTTCATGACTAAATAAACGCTACAAGCAACGTATACATCTTAAGAATAAAGAAGGGTTTAGCATTGTAAAGTTCTTTAAAAATCATACAATTTAAAAATAAATATTTAAATGTTGGTAATACTCCCTCGGAAATAAAACCTTTGTTTACAAGTTGGTTCTTTGTCAGGCGATGATTTAAATAATTGGAATTTTTAATTTCATTTGTGATATTACAAAATTTAATACCCACTAAAATCATTTCCGAATCTATAATCGAAACTCTTTTGAAATTCAATTCTTTATAGAAATAATTTGACTCGTCTAATTTTAACAGCATTTTTAAAGCAAATTTCATTGGCATGAAATTTGCTTATTTACATATTTCGAATATACGCAAATGAACATACACTCAGTATATTCATATACATCATTATTTCATCTACAGGGCATAGAATACATTGACAGTTTCTTTTGTTTAGTTGTGAGTTTCTGCACTTGGAAAAATAAAGGATATCTTGGGTATGATACTGAGTTCCTGTCCGATAGTGAGGCTCCAATTCTGGGGAAAATAGAGTAATCACTTTGCTGCCATTACTTGCAGATACACTCTAACGCGGATAAGCAATAACTTTTGGATCCCGTCTATGGAGATTTTTATTATTATTATAATAATGATTATTATAATTAGAAATAGAGGAAACCATATTGTCACGGCTGAGATACTGTAATGTAACGGACGGGCACTGTCATTGAGTTGCGGCGGTCTCAAGGTTGGAGAACGCGCGAGCACATCAGCTGTCATCAGTCATTGGGTACATGGGTCAGACGATCAAAAATGTCACGAACCTCGCCCATGCAGGCAGAATGACCTGTAGAGTTCAAGCGTGATTTTAATATAATCACCCGTGAAGTTTCACATGCTACACTATTATTTTCACTCGTGATCATCGGGCCTTCTGGAACCTTCGAATTGATCTATCAAATCGCTATATGAGAAATCAAGTAACGAGATTTTGGGAGTTCAAAGCAGGTTTCTAAACAGGTTCAACAGAGGTTCATGACACCCCGACACATACCATACCCAGTCTGTCAGCAATACGACTGTTATGAAAGTATCAATAAGACAGCTATAACGACGCCGCCGTCATCGCCAAGAAGAGGAGGGAGGAAGAACGCTATCAAATAAACTTTTTAAGCTACAGCCCGCTGTAGTCCCCGTGAATAAAAGCGGCTACTATTTTCTTCCTTAAAATGCTGAGTTTTGCGGGTCATTACTAACTAAAAAAAAAGAGATGACTTTAAAGAAAGCATCCTTTTCAATTAAATAAACAGATGCCAATGGACATAAACTCCGGAAAGCCCAGAAAAAACTAACCAAAATATACCGAAAAGAATAATCAGAATACATTTAAGGCCAAATCGATAAGATTAGAAATTCAGTTAAAGGTAAACAATAAAAATTAGCATGGTAGACAGTAAATGAAGTGAGAAGAAGGAAGAGCGCATCAAGAGGAAAAGGAAAATCTGCCAGCCAAGAAGAAAGACTTCAAAGTGGAAAGTACATTTCAAGTATCGGAAAGCATCCTAACAAATATATCCAAAAACATTTATCACCACCAACTCGACAAGCAGGAACAGTTTATGGAGAAAGAACTTGATGAAGTATTGAAAAATATAAAAAATAGAAAGGCTTCAGGTCAAGAAGAACCTCCTCCCGAAGTATGGAAATAAGGAGATTTGACGACATATTTCTCCGTCTATGCCATCCAGTCTCTAAGCAAATGACAATAAAGAAAGGATCAAATGTTACACTCTCCTCTTCCTCCAGAAAGATGATCTCGGAATCACTAAAACTAATGAGGTAAGTGGTATAACTAACTGTTATAGCTGAGAAGGTTTACAATGCTCTGCTTCTTAATAGTATTCGAATTGAAATCGAGAAATTTTTTTAGGAAAAATCGGAAGAACTTTCGAAAAAAAAATAGCTCTTATCCTCACAAATTCTGACAATCCATCAAATCATCGAAGAAATACGAGTAAAAATCTCGTGGCAACATTTCTCTTCGTAAACTGCTAGAAGGATTCAATAAGCATACACAGAGGAAAGATGGAGCAAACACTACTAGCATATTCTCTTCCCAAAGAACCTGTTGTAGCAATAATGATGCTTTACAAAAAACCCAAAAGCACTGTTTCACTCACCTGATGGAGATATTGACTACTTTGCAAAAAATTAATTTACTCACTATTTGTTTATACTCTGTATAGACAACGCATTTCAAATGTCAATAGATCTAATAAAAGAAACTGATTTCTCATTAAAAAAAAGGCAAGAACCATACGATATCCGGCCAAAACTAAGACAGATATCTACAACATAGATGACCAAGCGTTTCTCGCAAATACATTAGTCCCAGAATAATCTCAACTACATAACCTTAAGCAAAGTAGAAGGAGGCATTGATTTGTACATGAATATAACTAAAACAGAGCGAATAGATTTTAAACAATCAAAAAAGAACCATCTCTATTTCAAACCTCTAAAATGAGTTGACCAGTTCACATCCTCGACAGCAATATCTCATCTGCTGAAAGTGATATCAACATACACCTAGCAAAGGCTTGGAATGCTATTGACACATTATCGATCACATATAAATCTGATCTATCCGATAAAATAAAATGAGATTTCTTCCAATCTGTATATTGATGCAACTATTTAGATGCACCTCATGGACACTAATAGAATGTTAAAAGAAAAAGAGAAATGGAAACAACACAAAAATGCTGTACATTCTCTCGAACAAATCCTAGAAGCAACAGCCCACAAAACAGCAACTGTACGGCCACTTATCTCTCATCTCACTAAGCATTCCATAAGATGAACAAAACATGCCGGGCACTGCTGGAGAAGCGAGGAAAAACTCATAAGCGATGTTCTCTTATAGACTACTGTATATGAACATGCCAAGGCTTCCTGGCCAACAAAGACTTACATCAGTTCTGTGCGAACGCCAAATGCTGCATAGAAGACATACCAGGAGGGATGGATGATTTAGATGGATGACAAGATGGATTCAGATAACTTCGTTCTGCCAGATCGACTTAATGAAAATTACGTGGATTACACACGACTCTGATTATCTTTCTATAAACAATTCATTTCCAGTGATGTGACAGTGTAGACTGGATTTCCTATACGAAAACTAATTATAAAATTTGAGTTACTATAATATTTTATTTCAGTAAAATGAATTCTGCAACGGCCATTTTGATTCTATTTGGTGTCGATGAGGCTTAAGATAGGAGGAAGATATGTAGAGGAAAATATGATAACAGTATTGCTTTAAATAATGATATAAAAACAAATGAAAATAGTTTGTTTCCTGAGTATGAACAGAGTATTTAGTCTTATGTAGTGAACTGATTTATTAGAAAATATGTATTTATGATTTTGCACAACTCCTACAAAAGGTGAAGGATGTGACACAAGGTTAATTTTCAAGTGGGGTATTGCTCATTTGAATTCAGAGTTTTCCTTCTCCTAGACTGGTTGTTTTTCAAAAGCTAAATAATACAGTCGGACCTATTACATATCCATAGCTAGGAGAGTAGTTGGATTCATGCCTTTCCCAATTGCATTAATAGAAATTGAAACATAAACAGCTTCGTCCAGAATTTGAATTCGGGTTGCTGATTCCATTTCTTACGACAATGACTCTTAGGCAAGATACATCCTTTATTTACGACAAATTGTTTTGGGTTTGGCTCACGGTCAATATAGTGTGGGTAATAGAAATTGGAAATCTTTTCAGGGCTAATCTTATAAATCGGGCCACTTTGTCCAGGTAACATAGATTCTACCTTGTATCTTTAGACTCCTTGAAGCAGATCAGCCAGACGAGAATGAAAATATTGCGTTACATCTAATTTCAGAATGTGGAAAAACTATTTCAAAATGAGTGAAATATTGATTTTTTTTATTTATTTTGGTTCAAACCGCAGCCATAGCGGAGAAACTTCCTCAACACAAACAATTAAACCAATACAATAGGAGAGCACTTAGAGTTCATTAAGCTTTGTAAGTGCTGTTACTAAATGGTCACTCATTTAAACACTATTCAGTCTTATTGCTACTTAACTTCAGTGACCTGGCAAGATTTTATGCATTTTGAAGATTCGTAATCCTTCATCTGAACTGCACTTATGGCTAATTAGTTGCGTTTCATGCAAGGGTTTTTTGATTTGAGTGAACGTAATATATTTGCGCTAAAGTTGAACTATTTTCTCGGAATAATTCAGGCAAAAAATTTGTATAAATCTTCCAGCATGGAAGAGATGTGTGAAAAACGTGCCTCGTTTTTGAAATTTCAAAGTTCATTTCATATGGAAATCAGACCTGACCGATAAAATGAAACGCAGTTTCTTCCAGGCAGCGGTCGTGTCGATACTGCTGTATGGATGCACTACATGGACGCTAACAAAACGGCTGGAGAAGAAGCTAGACGGCAATTACACAAGAATGTTGCGAGCAATATCAAACAAGTCCTGGGGGCAACACCTCACAAGGCACTAACTATACGGCCACCTGCCTCCCACCACGAAAACTATCCAAGTTAGACGAACCAGACATCCAGGACACTGTTGGAGAAGTGATGTACTCCTATGGACCCCCACATATGGCCGGGCAAAAGCAGGACGACCAGCTCGAATATACATACAGCAGCTATGTGAGGATACGGGATATAGCCCTGAAGACCTGCCAGAGGCGATGAACGATAGGGAGAAGTGCCGAGAGAGGGTCAGGGATATCCATGTTAGCGGCACGACATGATGATCATGATGATTCTCACACCAAAGGAAATAAATACAAAGAAAATGGTCCTAATGATATGTTTCATCTTAAATAATTCTGGTTTATCATCTGTGAATACATCGTGCTACATATCCTGACACCGAAAAACGGAACTTGGTTAGTCTCCTAAATGGATATTCATTTTTATGCAGAATAACCAAAACTGAATTTAAAAAAAAAATTCTATACATTGATTCATTCGAACCATTTTCCTGATACTTCAGGCCTTTTTCTTCTTGAAAGATTAGTGCAATACAAAATGTCTATCTCTTTTCTAGTCCACCTTTGACTTGTGCTTGACTTAACTAAGCTTATTAAATGTCTGCTATCTCACCCTTTACTGCACTTCAGCAGACATAAACAACCCCAGGATCGAAGGACACGACCGGTTGACTTCATTCATCCTCTAAAGACACAAAGCAATTTCGATTATTTTACCCTTGTTAAGTTTTAATATATATATGTGTATGTGTGTGTGTGTGTGTGTAAGCTCACAAGAGAGTCGAATGCCGAATTCTGATGCAGACTGGCACTTCTCACTTGGGGGACTTGTGTTACAGTATTTTTTTTTAAATCTCTACTCCGCTTGACTTAAATATGAATAAATAAACATATCATTTCAAAAGTCTGTTAAATATAGAGTGAGATATATATAGAGAGAGAGAGACAGAGAAACAGAGAGATAGAGAGAGAGAGATATGGGGGGGGATAGAGATAGAGAAGGAGGAGCCAGAAAAATAAAGACAGTAAGTAAACTTGAAAAAAGAATTCTAAAATGAATGTTTGATAATTTGTATAATCCGACTATTAGATTTCTCTTGAACGAAGCCATTAGTATGAGATACGATCAATTGGTCTGTTTTAGAAACAAAAATAGTAATGTAGGGAAAAACTAGTAACCATATTTTATCTTTAGTAATTATTTAGTGGGTATAGACCTAAAATCTTAGGTTTGGTTTCTTTGTTTAATGTCATATCAACTTTGTAGATGCCAAAGCCATTCTCCTAGAAGAACAGTAGTGGTACTATTTAACCCATAGCTGGGAGGATATGGGGTTCATAACCTTTCCCAAGGGTATTTGCCCGAAAGTGAACGTAATAGCGCGAGTGGAGTTTGAACGCGCTTACTACGATTCCGCAGTCAATCGCTTTAACCATTACACCACGAGGACAGCCCCGAATTTCATTTTTCACTCTTTGCAAGGAATAGAATAGACCCCAGTATAAAACTTAATATACTATAAACTGAAATACATAGGCGAGACTTCCAGAAATCTTAGAAAAAACGTCTATATGAGCACCAGCGGGATTTTAGATTAGGCAACATTAGTAACGCACTATTCCTTCATAAATACGAAACTACTCACAATTCTAATTTTAATGCAATTAAGACGTTAGCTTATATCCATAGCAAAAGATTGTGACATTTTTTTCAAACCGGTGAAATATTGCTAAATCCTCCGTTAACCCGGATTTTTCAATCTATTCCGTTTCTTAGTTAAGTGAGTTCTAAATTGCTTCAATATATCAAACGTTAATTAATTATCTTTCAATACATATTTACACACCCTTTAGTCACATGAACAAAATTTATTCTCTACATTACATTGACTCATATGCCCTATTTTTGTAGACATATAAACGACCGGATTTTTCGATTTATTCTTTTTTCTTTGGTGAATTTGTTCGTAACTGATACATTACATCAAATTTTCATTAAACATCTTTCCATCAAGTTCACACTTCCTTTAGTCCCATGAATTCATTTCAGACCAATTCTATCCTCTCATTTATCCTCAGGATTTCTACGTTTATATACATATAATCGTATTACTTGATAATTAATAGATAGTTGTAACATTTTACATACATTCAATATTATTAAGATTTACATCATATTTAATTACATATGATCGATTTTATTGTTTTCTTTCCTTTCCTTTCTTTTATTATTTATTTCTTCTTTTCCTTTTTTCTTTTCTTTTCCTTTTACTTTTTAAAAAAATTCTGACAATTTTATTTCTTTGTATATGTAAGAAAATTGACACATTTTAAATATCATTGCCTGTGCCAATCCTGTAATGTTTTTTTGTTTTTTTTTTTACAAAAAAGATTGCTGATTATAAAGTTATAAGTTCTTCTCTCAATATACTTTCTCTTCATTTTCGTTTTATTAATAAAACATCCACTGTTGTTCAAGCAACAATTTTTCTCCATAAAGCCCTGATGAACGTTTGATAAAACCGAGACATCTAACGTTGACTTTACCATCATAAATAAACTAATCCTATTTGGAATACTTTGTTTTTCTATTTTCTTCATACTGTCGGATTTATTTCCATAATTTACTTCCATATATATAAATATGTATACACACGTACACGGCTCCCACTATATATATATATATATAGAGAGAGAGAGAGCGAGAGAGAAATGCCAGCTTTGGTAAATATGACTAGATGAGAAAAATTAGTGGAAAAATGGATGAACCGAAACATTGACAAAGGATCCAAAAATGACATTTCGTCTTTATTTCCTAAAGACGTCATTAGAATGACGAGTTATTCTAAATTCGACATAAGATGAATTAGATAATAAAAAACAAAAATAAGATATAAATAAAAAGAGGGAGGGATCATGACGAATAACAGATTACCCATTATCGCAACATATCTTTGATATTTTGATGATATACCGAGTTTCTTGCATCGAAACATAAAAATCGAAAAGATTGCAAAGAAATTAAGCAATGTTTTTCATAGGTAAAATTGACTGAAGGTCAATTTTACCAATGAAAAAGACTCAAAGGACACCCTACCTTTTCTGCATATGTTAATTAGTAAATCCCAAAATAATTTAACTTTTAAAGTCTATCGTAAACCCGCTAATACAAATTATTATATACATTTTTACTTCCATCACAACAACATTTTTTAGACAGGCCTCATAATTGGCCTTTATTTACTAGCAGTTAGGATATGTTGCCCTCAGTACCTAGATGAAGAATTTAATTTAATCGTACATTCCCTTAAAAACTTAAGTTACTCACAATTTTCAGTTTAAACACTAGAAATAACTCTCAACATACAGTCATCAAATAAACTTAAGAAAAACACTCCCACAATTCCTATTTCCCACAGACCTATCTCTCCACCTACTAATACACACAACAAACCCCTCAATAACAAAGTAACTAAAGAAGGAATACCCGTTATATAAACCACACCCCAAAACCTTAAAAATCTTCATTAACATCTCGAAACGCATAACACTTCGAACGCAGGAATATATTCTATCCAACATAAACGACCAATTAAATTAAATGACGACCAAAATGTCCCATATGTTAGATCTCAAACGCACTTTCAATTTTTCTCAGGCCACTTTAATCAAAACTTTACATTACAAAAACTCTCGTCGTCTGTTAGAATCTGCAGTCATCTCTCCGTTAACGCATTAAACAACGACATGGCTTTTACTAGATTTCACCCTATCTGGTGTACATTATTTTACGTGAGAATAATACTGAAATAGAAAATGGATGAAAAGAAAATTCTAACAACAACTAAGACATTTATTTCCTATTCATATCTTCTGCACTTCTGGACGATTTTCATTTTTTCATTTAGATATTCCATTTCTGTTGGTCAAGTCTTTCATGAAATTTGATACGCTTGACGATGGCCGTAGCCTCCCCGCAGACTACTTAGCCATGGCCAAGATTTTTCAAAAATCACAGTCAATTTTGATTTCATTATGATTTTACTCTTATTGAAATATTCAAACTAAATAAATTTTTTGATGAATTTTTGTTTTGTAAATAATAGATGTCTAATAGTTGTTAGAGATATTATGGAAGTAAATCCCATACGATGATTGTCTAAAATGTTCTAAGCCTCACCCGGAAGGAGTCAGAGAAACAAGACAATTTTTCAATATTTTTCAGTATCGTCCCCTTTGACATCAATGCACTCAACGATAATCAAGTATTAAAATCCCATCACGGAAGAAAGTGGCATCTTGTTCTTTCGAAAATTCCTCCACAGTGCATATGACCTTCTTATTCTTTCTAAATTAGCAACGACAAAGACGGAATTTGAGCTTAAAAAGCAGGATGAAGTAAGAGAGAACCAAATATGGTGAATAAGGAGGATGGGGTTGTAATTTAAAATCACAGTTGGCTGTTTCTGTTATCGTGACCCGAGAAGAGTGAACAGGTTGATCTTTTCGAAGCGAGAGCACAATCTGCTCTCAGTTTCCTTTTGAGTTTGACGTAATTACTTCTTTCGGTTATCTTAATTCTGATGCATGGAACTCTCCATTAATATTTTCCTCTTTTTCAGGTTATCCATAATGATAACGCCTTCAGAATCCCTAAAAAAACACTGTTTACTTTGACTTTTTGATTCAGGTTCAAAGAGGAGAATATAGATATCATCTTGAGTTTCAGAGAAAACGCCAGCAGAGAAAATGTTTGAGTTATCCTGCAACTGTCAACGTTTTCAGCTTGTGTTCTGGTGTCAACATTCTTAAGACATATCTTTCAGTCAGTTTGCTCATCACCAAAATCTCTGTTAAGACAGTGTTAGCCCAACTAGAACTAATGCCAATAGATTTAGCTATGTGCTGTACAGTAAGGCGTATGGCATCCAAAATCATTTGATGAATGGCATCAACTTCTTCATCAGTAGTTGAGGATTTCGAACGATTTGACCGAGGCTCATTTTCTGCGTGGTTTCTGCTTCACTTGAACTTCTCATACCAATTCTTCACAGTTGCATTGGAAGGGGTATCGCCAGTAAGTATTTCTGTGGATTTTCCTGGGTGTCCAACCTTTCTTTTGTAGATATTTTATGACTGCCATTTTGAGATTTATCTCACACCTCTCACCTAAATAAAAATTAAAATAGAAATCCGAATTATTTTTCAGTTTTGTAAGAAGTGTTAGTATATTCCCACAAGGAAACTGTTCAGCTACGGCTATTCTTTCTGAATGATTGGTTTAGAACTTTTAAAAGGTCTTCATATATAACATTCATAGGAATGGATTTTCGACTTGCTTATGAAATACTCTGGATGTGCTGAGAAATACCACGTATGAAAATTACGTTTCCGAACTTTATTTCTCCTATTTGTGCTTTGACATTAAAACTATGTGTTTACAATAACATAGGTAGTCGTTAATCCTCAAACAGAGTTTCAACAACAAACAAAATAGATATATCTCCGAGCGTTGGAACATCACTCGTGATATAAAAAAATTCAATGGAAAGTATTTGTTTACATTAGTTTGAGTTCATAACCCGAAGCCTTGTCTTAATCAAAACATTTCAAAAGGAACGATTAAAAAATTGAAGGTAAAACAAAATTATTGTTTACGGACATCTTTCTCGTCATTGATATATGGATTAGCAGTGTCTCGGATCAGAATATTCTCTTTGTACGATCTAGCTGGGATCAACGTGTGGCTGTTTACGACTTTTAACAAGGATTAGAGTTTTACATCTACTCATAAGGAATTGATTGTTGTGTAACGTATATCGACAAAGAAAATGGACTGAACAAAACAAGTTTGGATCTTTAAAAAGGCTATTCACTTCACACTAATTTCATCAGAAAGACAGGTATCACAATTATGAGTAAATATTTAGGCAGACTGAACTTTTCAACCTTTGTAAGATAACCGATGTAGGAGAAAGAAAATTTGAATTCAAAATCTTTTGAACATTATTGTGGAGAATGCGTCACATACTCGTGAACTATTCTGTATTCACCTCATCCATGGTTGGTACTATGCAAGACTTCACTAATATAAAACAGTATCATCTATGCAAGGAGTCGAGCTATTCATATATTCTACTGACTTATTGGGCGTTCATAGTTTCTTCTCGACGGGAGAAATTCAGATCTGTAAATTGTACGATTATTTCAAAAGCAATAAATCTTTTAAAAAATTGTGAAAGTAAAAATTCAAATGTAAAGTTGGAAAATTATAACTTTATAAAATATTACATTTGAATATTTACACTGCGTCAAATTTACGTAATTTTGAATAAATAATAATAATAATAATAATGCGAATAATACAAATAATAATGATAGAAATCCCAAACCAATAAAAACAGAATTTCTCAGTCGGAAAAATACCTTGCTAATATATTGCAAAAATACAATCTAATGAGTGTGAGAGAGTCCAGGAAAAAGGGAATTATATTAACTCAACAATTGTAGGAAATTTCTTACAGCTTTTTAGGATAGTTTGTTTGGTAGACATATGTATATATCCGTGCGGTGAGTAGGTGCCCATGTTTGTGTGTATCTTTTGTGTGTATCTGTATGTGCTACATCAGGATAAACTGATTTTTATCACTCAGGGTTTTTGGACTATTGGCTTTGTCTTTATTGTCATATTCACAACGTTTTGGCCGATATATCCTCCGACCTTCCGCCATAACCAGGTACAAGTGTTAATTAAGTATTCTTGTTGTGTTACTCGTCTGCAGTCAGGGTTGAACCTGCAACCTCCAGGTGATTGTCACTTAGAAGCTTAGGGAAGCTTATTACGGTGTGTGTCCTGTTGAACAATTCAGGGTGATATAATTACTACTATTATGTATGATTTTTTTACCTGAGCTCATATTACAAATTTTTATTATTTATTTTATTTTAACTTAACTTTTTGATAATTGGTTTCAAAGAATCCAAAACATATATAGTCCCTATGACATCAGGACAGTATTCACAAGTGACTTGACCCTTTGGGGGTATCTCTTCCGAATCAAGCCCCCAACAGAATTCATCATGACCAAGAACTGTGTACTCCATCCCTTGCAGTTGTGGTAAAGTATACAAAAGTATGAAAAGTAAGGCTAGAAGAACATCGAAAAGCAGTGGTATTAGGAGAAATGAAAAAGTCTGGTATGGAAGACCATATATGGAAGGAAAAAGGAAACCATCTGCCCTCATAGGATGAAGTTAGAATAATTGATAGAGAAGAACATGGAGAATTCGACACCATTAAGAATCAGCACAAAAGTTGGGCTACAATGACCTGTTGAGTAGATCAGGAATGGAAATGAAAACGATACGGGAGCACATAATAAAAAAGGTTCGATAAAAAATGTAAAATGAACTCAGGTAAAAAAACATATATATTAGTTGTAATTCATAGTAATTTAAGAACATTAAGTTTATAAGTCCCAAAGATTCACTATGCCGGATGCATAGTATAACGGTTATAGGCGTTGGTTCCCAAAGCTTCTAAGTGACAATCACCTGGAGTTTGCAGGTTCAATCCTGACAGCAAGCGAGTGAAAATAAAGGAATAATTAATAATTATACTCTATTAAGAACAGGCACCCCACAGGAAGATTAAATTATGGACGGTGTTCGAAATTCTCTGTAGGCACCTGAGTTTGACCAGAAATACCAGAAAAAAGGCCGAGGACACATTACCAACACGTTGTGAATATACAAATGAAGAAAATAGTTCGAAAAACCTGAATGATTAAAATCAACGAGCTTCATCTCAGATATTCATGCAACTAACAGGATACATTAGGTTAACAAAATTTGAGGGGGAAGTTCTTTGTGTGCCATAAAGAAGCGTCTTGATTTGTAATACTTTAAAGAAATTCCTTGTGGAATATGAGTCTTTAAATTCGGAAAATGGACAATTTGTGTAATTAAAAGTGTTTTAGTTTGAATAGAAATATGCATGGTGACTGAAATTATTGCATTGGTGAGAGTCATAGTTTTAAATTCTTGTTTTTCAGCAGGATATAATTGATGAAAGATGATCGTCTTAGCATTTATTTCACAAGGTAAATTGCAATATATATCAAATAATTCGTTGAACTCTCTTTAATTAAAGCTATCGTCATTAACAACCTTTTTCTCATGTATTCTTTCTAAAATATTTCAGAATATCATTCACCACCTTCTAATAATTTTTTTACTTAAAATATGAGTCAAAATTTTTGCTATATGTTGGTAATTTATTTGCTTTCTTCTTCAAGGGACAAGAAAACAAGCCTATCATTAAGATTAGAAGTCATCGTGTTGCACTGTTTGAAGCCTTTTCTATTAGATTTTTTTTGTTGGGTAACCACATAACAGACAGTTCTTGTTTCTCGACGTGAAGGACTTCTTCCCTAAATCTTTCACCTTCTCTGGGATGTTTAAACGTCGCAAACACAGAAAGTGAGCTATGTTTCAGAAGAAATTATAAACCGAGATATCTAGGTCCGGAATATATGCTTAGTGTAGCAGCAGTTCAAGTCCTTCAAGTTTTCGGAGTTTATTCCGGGTCATTCGAGTGAAAAGAAATCTATTGTTGTTTAGTTGCTAAAGAGCTCCCATTCTGTTTATTGATTTCAGGTACTTCCTCGCAGACTCGAATTCATCGCTCAAGCAGTTCAGAGTATATATTAACATCAGTGATCCGACCATCACCAATGACCACGAAGTCAATTATTCCCTCATAATTCTAACGGATGCAGACGACCATTTTGAGTTCGAAACGTAAATATTGCAAGGATTCGGACATACTTTAATAAGATTATAGTTTATAGATATTTCAATATAAAAAAATTTTGAGTCTACCATTATGTGAGCCTAATTCACCCCAGAATTGAGACAAATTTATTTATTTATATCTGAAACTGTGAACTGTAGAGATTCAATCTTAAAACATTTGAATACAAGAAGTATTTCTTATCTTCAGATTACATAGTTTAAAATGAAAAGTTTTAAAATGATTTAACAAAATTTGCTAATATTCTTGGAAGTTCAAATTTTTTGGAAAAAATATATAAAAACATTGTTTATTAAATACGAATATTTTTCAATACTCTTTCTACAAAGAAGAAATTTTTAGGAACTTTTATGGTTTTCCTAATATAAAATTTATTAAAAAGGAAGAAATGTATAAAAAAACAACTAAAATATATCACTTACATGCGTAGAAACTTGCTTGTTGTAGCATGAATAGGGAAATCTGTTAACAATCAAAACTTAATTCACTTAAGTTTTAAATGCATATTATAGAAGTAATTTAATGTTTGGAGAGCTTATCTCGCTGACTGTTAATACCCATATTTAGTGTATTTATAAAAACTAACGATATCTCATCATCTAGGTATGGCATATATACCCTAGCTCTGATTTCTAACTTGGAATATATTTTGTCCTCAAGATTTAAGAACATGACACCCTTTATTTGGCAACTATATTATTGATTTTCATTGCAGTCCTTAAAATAATATTGCTATTGTAGCTTTCTAGTTTTCAACGAAAATATTGCTTGAAAACAGCTTCGTTTCAAGAGTAGCTGGAAAGTACAAGAATTAACCTTATGTGTATTTTCCAACAGAATATGACCATAAAATCTACAATTCCAATGTTAGTAAGCATTTAAGCTCTTTTTAGATAATTGTCCACTCAGATATTAGTATTACCCTTTCAAATTGTCCTATTTATGTTATGTTGTTCGACTTAGCGCATTAAATATTTTGTAACTTCTCGGGAAGCCTTCTCAAATTTAATGATTCCAACATCTTTAACCACGTAACTTTTTTCTCAGCATTTTATACTAAGTATATATTTCAATTATTATGACCTCTGCACAAGAAGATAAACTGGTTTGGCTTTTGTTATTTTCCTACAAAACTATAACAACCACAGGATATCTGAATTTGTTACAATTTCTTTTTATATATTGGTTAATATCATAACGCAGTGACTTGATTATGTTATATTGTACATCAGATGAATTGGGGAGGTGGCAATATTACACAAGACAGGAAAGCTTAGAACGAATCATCATAAGACAGAATTATTACATTTACGAGTATAGTTCATATTCCCATCATGTAATGTGAGTAGATAGTCATTAACTTATAAAAAATATAAGTCTTTAAGAAAATTTATTGTCAGCACTAATTTTCAGCCTATCACGTTAGACATCTACCCTACAGTCATTTATTCAACTCGACCACCCTCAATCAGGCTGCTGACGGCAAACCCAATCAGTCAGATCCAATTTTTCTCTAATTGAAATCTTTGCTTGCAGCAAGCATTTTACTCTGTTCTGAATTCTTTCAACATAATTCATCTCGGCACGACATCTTTTTATGGCTTTTTCAGTTAGTGTGGTTTGCAAACTTCAGAGAGAGAGAGAGAGAGAGAGAGAGAGAGAGAGAGAGAGAGAGAGAGAGAGAGAGAGAGAAACGGTTAAGTGGATAAGTGATTTATTATTAAAAATGTCCAGCTTCATGTACTTAAACGTATTTTGGATAGGACACTAAACTTGATGCTGAGGTGAGGCTCTAGCACTTGTTCTTGGGAAGAGTGTGGAGCTACCACTGTGTTGCCATTACTCGCCGGTTTAATCTGATTTGGAGTGGTAATACTTATTGAGGATTCTTTAACGGGACAAATACGTTTGTTTTAAGGTGAAAAGGTCAGTTGGACCTAATAGATCTATTTAAAACTTATTTGTATTCGAAACACTTTAAACTGAAATGTGTACGAAATATTTCTATTAAAATTAATTACTCGGTAGATTCCATAATTGTTTATTGATATTAGTTACTTAAAACAAAATACTTGAAGAGAAAGAAAAGGGTGAATTTCCTAGTAAATGATCCAACCCATTCACTATAACCAAACAGCGAATCTGTATTTCCGTTATGAACCATTTACTCAAGTATCTTTGTTCAACTAATAGGTGTTAGTACATTCTCTTTTATCAAAATAAGAAATTTAAAGATTCATTCTATCCAACTGATTAATGTCCTTTATATTTCCTTTTATTTTTGACTTTCAGCCTCACAAAATTATTACTCACTGATTGGTCGATGGCAGAATTTTGGCTTAAAAATCTAGGTTGAGAAATTTGAATAATACAAGAATGTATATATTTAGTAAATCATTGCAAAAAAAAAAACCAAAAACAATATAATTCTTGAAATTAATGGAAATAACAATAGAAATAACTAATATATATATATATATATATATATATATATATATATATATATATATATATGTATTGGACTCTCCCGTCGAATTCAACGGATTCGATTAAAGGTGATTTGATTATAGTTACGAAGGTTTGAATTCAAACAGCCCAACACTTTTTGGATGAGCTGATAACAGAAGAAAGAGGCATCATGTGCTACAGATTCCCCTAAACAATATTCTTCGTTTTGAATTTAGAGTTTTTCTATTTCCTCGGAAGATATCCATCCACCATATTATCTTACCCATAGCTGGATGTCAAGATATTTCTACGCAATGAAAGAGGTATATAGGATTTTGCTTTTTCAGATCACTTTTTCAAGATTCCTTCCCGTGCAGGAAAAGCAGTACCATCCCTAAAAAGGATTATTTATTGTGAAATAAGTGCACGAAAACAATATTCACTTTCGATTGATCAGTCAGCGACCGTCTTTCTGTCAACAACCAGATGATAAGTACAAATTGAAAGACCCGAGGGGCATCCTTCAGTTTCTCTCGTCGCTCTCGCTACTATGCCATGGGATTTTATTATCTGCAAGTCATGCCAGAGCTCAAGGTGGAAATGGAGAATGCGCGGACGTTCTACAGTATAACCCATAGTAAGAGGATATTTCTTGTACTAAACAATGTACACTCTATCACCAGTACTATCATTGCCCCTATAGGGGCACTGTGTGCCAGGGGTTAGATGTTAGAGAAGTCAACAAACTTATGCGAGGTGGGTATTTATTCGAAGTGACATTTCATTTTCTTTGACCTACTGGGTAACTAGCTACCCAACTTACTAGTTCAGTCTTGTAGGGGAACCAATTCAATCGATGATGACCAAGCTTTTTTTTTTTGTTTCAAGCTAAACTCCTCACTGATTCACTCGGCCATACATTTATCAATTGCAAATTTACTAATAACATCATAAACAAAAAATAAAGATTATTATATTCAACATTGTATATAACTATGATAAATGACTGGGCCATTAGTCTAATGAGTTGAGTATTCGCTAATGGTTCAGGAGACCGGGGTTCAATTCCAGGTCGTGTCATAGGATTATAAGATACGGATCGAGGGTAAAGACGAGCAATCCAACAAACAGAACTGCACCCCCCACACCTCTGTGTAGTAGCTATTATAAAGGGAGCCGTCAGGTAACCAACATTATTTTACACCAATGGTAAATTACGTCTAGTTATAACAAATAACCATTTGATAATAATAATCTGTTTTTAACTTCAAAAGTGTAGCAATAACGCTAAACGTCAGACGTTAACAATAATACATTGCCAGAGAGGGGAGCAAAGAAATCACAATTGTAAATTGCAGCGTAAAAGACGAACTTTTATATCTGAAAAAAATCTCTTTGAAATTAAGGGTCGACTTATACGGCAGGACCAAAATCAAATACTTTATCTCAAAGTGTTCATTCAGGGGTTACTGTACTCCTAAAAATCGATGTACACCACTAAGAGAAACTCCAGCAGATTGTCACAAACATTTCCAACTTAAGTCCGTATTTAGAGATGGTTTGGTTTGGTTGGGTTTGGTGGGTTTTATGGCATATCAACCTTTGTAGGTTATTTAACGCCAAATCCATTTTTATGTAAATAATCTGATCTATTTAAAACAATTCAGTTTAGCATAAGTACACAGTTTAATTGTCAAAAAAAAATTTATTTCAAACTATTCAAGTAGTTATATGTAACAATTCAGTTAAGTGTAAATACAATTTCAATGTCGAAAAATAGTTCTATTTCCAATAATTCAGTTAAGCATAAGAACGCAGTTTAAATGTATGTACGGTTTAATTGTCAAAAACATTTCTATTTCAAGCTATTCAGTTTACTCAAACAATTCTGTTTAGCATAAGTATGCTGTTAGTTCTATTTAACCCATAGATAGGGCTCTATCAGGTGCTACCACTCTGGGCCAGAGTGGACCTGGGAGCGATGGTAATGAAGGGGTACTCCGCATTCCCCAAAGCTCCAGCATCGCTGGAACCTCACCATCAGATTGTTTAGTGTCATATCCAGGACACTCGTTAGGGGAAGTCTTACCCCTCCGCAGAGGTGCAGTTAGTGTATTCTACAGCCCTAGCTGACTGGGCAATGGATTTAGAGAATATATCTAACAAATTAACACAGGATTGGTTTGGTTCCTTTAATGAATTGCATATTAACGTTTGTGGGTTATTTACTGACAAAGCCATCCTTTTAGAAGGACAGTAGTTGTAGTATTTAACCTATAGCTTGAAAATAATCACAAATACCAATATAAAATGATAAAACAGTAATACAAATCAAGTACTCCTTTAATGCTATATCACATGCTGTTTCCAACAGTTTATGCACTGATTTTAAGCACTAACCTGAAGATAACATGATGTTTGGAGGTCGACCTAGGCTGCGATTATATGTTTAACACAGAATTATGTGCTAAAAATCAAGACGTTGACTCATATTCCAGGTCACAATTTACGGTATTAATAAAATACGTAATTACAGTTATATATATATATATATATATATATATATATATATATATATATATATATATATATATATATTATAACAGTGTTGTCACTAAATCACTTTGCGGTTATGTGTCGAACCAAGTGCAATATAATATAATATGGTGAGTGCTCAATATCTAGGATATAGAAATTATATAATAATAATGATAATAATATATTAGATATATATATTTGATTCATGGAATTTAGACAGCGACCATGGGTTTCGTGGAGTTTTTTGCAAAACAACGATCATCAGGTAATTAAGAAAATGAAAATTTCTCTCCCTTTCTCTCTCTCTCTCTCTCTCGCTCTCTCTCTCTCTCACTTTGTATATATATATATATATATATATTAAGAATAAACAAAAAATAATGTTCATTGCTGCCGAGAAACTATTTCTATTATAGCAACGCTATTTTGGGAATTTCAAATAAAACAAAAGCGATAGACATATACAATAATTTTGATAAGAAAGAAGAAGTTGCAAAAAAAAGTTTCTGTTATACAGAAAATATAAGTATGATAAAAACCCTTTTGGAATAAACTAAAATACAGAAAGTCTAAACTATAAAAAAAACATTCATAATCGTGAAAATAACTTTTCAAAATTATTAGTAACAAACACATAATAAACAATTATTGATGAGAAAACTATTGCGATAGAAAATACCAAAAAAGAAATTGAAGGACATATTTTAAAGGAGAAAATTGAAGTTCAGAAGAGGTGTCAGCGTGGAGTAATGGTTAAAGCAATGGACTGCGTAATCGTCGTGAGTTCGAACTCCAGTTGCGGTATTATGTTCACTTTCAGACAAGTACCTTTGGGAAAGGTATGGACCCCTTTATCCTCCTAGCTGTGAGTTAAATAGCATCACAACTGTTCTTCTAGAAGGATGGCTTTGGCATTAAATAACCCACGAAGGTTGATATGCCATTAAGCACAGTGAAATGGAAATGAAATGACGTACAAAAACACAAATATAATCTAATGATAAAAGAAATCACCAGCAGCAGCAACAAAAATAGCAATATATATATATATATATATATATATATATATATATATATATATATATATGTATATATATATATATATATTTTTCTGCTTATAAATTTAAGAAAATTTAACTTATGGTATGAAAACTTTATTTGACATCTAATAATTAATATTCACAGTAAAACACGTTATAAAAAACGTTTTACAGATCTTCGAAAAAGTACATCTGAGCTTCATGAAAGGAGGCCACTATATATATATATATTTTTTAGTAATTGATCATAAAAAAGAGGGGGAACTACTTTCACTTATATATATATATATATATATATATATATATATATATATATATATAAATGCACAACAATTTAACAAATTCCCTATAATTGCATCTTTCAGGCGAGTAAAATAATCCTCTCCACGTATGATGATGATCATGATCATCAAAGCAAGCTATCAGCACGTGTTACTTGTTTTCTTTCTCACCATCCAACACTATAGGCAAATTGCTTTTGGTCGATCATATAGACATCATCTTGTATCTGAGCATAGCTCAGTAAATTTTTCTTGGTCAGCTAGCACTAGTGTATCCATAACTGGGTGTCTATAGGACAATTTCCTTTATGTGACCGTCCTTTGCTTTCTGTGCCAAGCATGTCTTTCCGTATTGCTTCGATGGTTTGTGTGATGGGATGTAAGAGAACGGGATTTTTTCTGAACACCTCGTATCATTCTTCTGTAGCTGCTATCTAGCTTTTTCCAAGTAGTAGTCGTGCTGTATAGCTGTTAGAATGTTGAGCGTTTCCAAATCGAAACTCTCCCTAAGACACAATCTCAGTCGTCAATTTTCTCGCTTGGTATTCGAAAGTGTTGTGATACATACAGGCCAAAGAAACGGACATTTTCCGAATCGATAAACCGTGGTAATTCTCTCGAGTGACGTATGTTCCCAACAAGATCAATCGGTCTCTTCTCCGAAAGATCAATTATGCCAGTTGATTAAATATATACAGTTTAATAACAGTATATCAAGTGAAAAACAATCAACTATTGTTTGGCATGTATAATTATACCAAACAAAGCACAGCTTTTGGATTGGTTATATGTGTGTTGGTCTTCTGTTAACTTTAGCAACTTTGTAAAATCCTTGATCATTCACTGATGAGTTTGTAAGTATGTATGTATTACGGCCGACTTCTGTTGAAATAGTGCGTGCCCTGCCTTTCTTCCTTTTCGCAGTCGAAACACTAAATAACGCGTGCCGAAAAACTGTCATTGTATGTACATTTCTTCATCATCCAAATCTATTTCCACGATGAAAATACATCCTCAACCAGCTATTGATCAAATTAATTTCAAGGATCATTTCCTCTAACTAACTGAAAACAATAAACAGTTGTCAATCCATAGCTAGCTTTAACCTCAAGCAAGCACCGATATCTACAATACGGTTTGACCTCTTACAAAACGGGATCACAGCTGGTCTTCTCAACAATCAAATTATTCTTTGAAAAATCTGCAAAACTGCTTTTTTTTACATTAACCCAATTCAGAACTTAGTGAAGAAAATTACAACGCTATTCTCAAAAGTAAGTTCACCTGTTTTTTACAATCAGTTAATTTGTACGGTAACATAGACATGGTTACAACTTGGAAGCCACTTTTTATATATAATACTCATAAAACATTTGTTTCTGTTCAAGTTTGGCAAAACTGTAGCAGGAGAGAAGAAAATAAAAAGAGAAAATAAAAAGAGAAGGGTCAATTGGAAGCGATGTAACAAACGATCTAAGAAATTAAAGAAAAGTGAATTGAATTTGAAAGCCTAACTACACGACGATAGACTTAAAAAAAAGAAGCTGAAAAAAAACCCCAGAAAAATCTAAACAAAACAAAACAAAACAACAAAACAATAACAATACAATTTCCATTCCTGTCAATCAACTTTGAGGAATTTCTCTTGAATTTTGAAATTTCACAAACTATAAACAAATTTTGTGGCGAAAGACGTTGTGTACAAAAAAAAAAAAAAAATCAAAAGGATTTACGTTTTCCTTTTTAAACAAGAATAATTCAGCTGAATGACAATTGAATTGTTTAAACTGCTCTAAAGCTCATCTCAACTTCACCCGTACACTATAATACTCAGAGGTTAAGATGATTCTTTTTTAATAAACTTAATATTTGCTTTTATGGCATACCAACCCATTGATGAATATTTAATGCCAGATAATACACACACACACACACACACGCACACACACACACACACACACACACACACACATATATATATATATATATATATATATATATAATTTGAAGTCGAAATGTTTGTATGTAACTTTATTTTTAAACGAGTTAGAGCTCATTTGTTTACGCACGATAAAATGATTTCAAGTATCGCTAACATTAATAATTCAATTTAGTATTAATAATTTGTTGGCACAGAATTAAATGTTTTCAGTTATTGTTATTTAGCATTAATAATTCCATTTATCAAGTATTCCTATCTAACTTGATATTATTCATTTGTTTGCACACAGTTGATATTAATGATTTATTTGCACACAGTTTTATAGAATCAAGTATTACAATTCAGCACTAATATTCTATCATTCAAATAGTATTGCTATCTAATACTTATTATTCTATTTGATATTACTTATTAGTTTGCGCACCGAATAAATAGTTTCAAGTATTTTGCTATCTGTTGTAACCCGACAGAAGGATGATGAATGAGAAAAAAGCAAACGAAGATTGGAACCGAAATGGAAATCTTTATGGTATTACCAAAATTAAATACTTGCCAGTGGCGTGAAGAAGGTAAACCACTGCTCGTGGTGACTTCTCAGTCAGCATATTCACCTCCCTCACAATAGTGTCCAACATATTTTTGAGGAATGGGACATACCAATTAATGTTGTTAGGTACGGTACATAACACTGTTCCAGCGAAATTAACCCTCACTGATCGCTTATGAACACCTTTTAGATCAAATAGAGTTGGATTCTTGTTTGCCACGGGAAAAAATCGGGGAATACGGTTGGGACAATTTGATATGTGCTAGGGCTTGACATGAACAGCCGATTGATCGGAAAGGGCTTCCCCGACCGACGTCTAGCCCAGTAAGAGCCAAAATGGAGTGATGCATGTCCCATAACAAGCATTTCGGGTGGCCACCAACAGCCAACAGGTGGCGTTGTTTAGGAGGGTATTAACCCTGCAGTCTTTATTTTCGGCCGCTCCAACCGAAAGGGCGTTAACTTGATATGATTGGAAAAATTAGTTTGTCGTGACAAAAGAAAATCTGAAATATTGATTACCCATCATGGTCAATTCCTTAGAGGTATATAGGTGGTTAGAATTCAGTTTTCTTTCTCCCAGCCTTACTGCCGGACCAAGATTAAAGAAACCACATTACTACTATTATTACATGCAAATTTGTCAAATTCGAACTCATGTCTTACCAATTTTATTAAAATATCTAACTAAATTTTCACACATTTTTAATGATTAATTTTTGAGATATTTGGAATTCACAAAAGTGGAGTGACTGAAGTTAATATTCAGATTAAATTATTATTAGCTTAAAACCTCTGAAATCAAATAAAAATTATATTTCTATTTTTGTACTTAATATATTGAAACATGGTAAAAAGGCAGAGTCTCACCTATGTTGAAAAATAGGAAATAGCAAACTTACTGAGTGAGGGAATGCCATCTTCGGAGACATCAAGGTAGCTTTGTAGAGATCTGATTTGAGAACTCGAAGTAATGGAATAAGCTTTAAGAACTGACTCCTTCAGTTACAGCCTTTTCAAATATCTGGGCACTATAAGTTGTTTTAACTTTTGTTTATAATTAAGAGGTTAGTCAAGAGAGGAAAAAAGTTATTGAACACATTTTGAATTAAGATCTGTAAAAATAGTTCCTTGGCAACGTTCGAAAGAAAATATTTCAAAGCTTCAAAATTGGAACAATGAATACATAAAAATTTACTTTTCTAAAGAAATTTTCATTGACAAATATTCAGTGACATTTAATGGAGCCGATGGATGGGCTAAAGGATAGACTTTATCCAGTCAGAAGTGCCTGTGTTTAAAATAAAGTAAAATGTTGACGGTAGAGAAATGATTTGGACTGGGATAGTCGACCAAACCATAACTGAATTATTCAAAATCAATTAAGAAGTTAAACTAAACAAATGGATTTATAAGTACAAGATTTTCTTCGCATAGTACAAGTTCGAGTCGGGTAGTTACAAAGTTAAATGTGTACTTATGCAGGATAATGCTCCTTCTCATGTATCAAACCTAAACCCATGTATTCTTTGAACAGAAAAGATTTACAGGAGAGAAGATCATGGAATGGTCAACAACAAGTCCTGATCTAAATCCGATCGAAAATCTATGTTCAGATATGAAGATGGAATTATGTGACGGTGGCAAACAATATAACTGCAAAGCAGACCAATCAGAAGCAATTAAAACACGTCGGAAATTGAACCTGCTGAAGTAAAAGAAATTACCAAAATCACTGGATAATAGATTACTGGAAATTATTGAGAAGTAACACTATATTAAAATGTAAAGTATTCAAAGACTTATCACATGTCTTTTATTTATTTTATTGTAGTTGGCAATCATTTTTTTAATGATTTTATAACTTTTTTTGTTGAAAAAATATGATTATTTGCTTTGGCCAAATAACATCAGATGACAGGTCTTTTAGAATGCATCAACTAACGTCAATGACTTGAATAAAAATCAGTGATTCTACCCCACAAAAATGTATTAAGGCTTTGTTTTGAAATCTAAATTGATTGCTTGAAATTTAACAATTTTTTCAAACCCAATTTGAATTATTGAAGTTTATGTGATTTACTAAATAGCTTCAGTCAGGTTTTGCTATATATCCAACCACGTTAACTAAACGGAATATGTAGCTGTTTGATTAATTAAATAAATTAGATGTCAAGCAATAAATTAAGTCTAAGGTTGTCTTATCCTACAACATTCTGTCAGACACTGGAAAATCAATATTTTCAAAAGTAGTTTTGTGGCTATATGTTCATACAAACAATGATCACTGACCATATTAATTAATTTATAAATCCTCATAAAAACATGGTACTATTATCACTATCCTTCTCCTCTTCCTCCTTCTCCTCTTCCTCCTTCTCCTCTTCCTCCTCCTCCTCCTCCTCAACATCAAGGTATGCCGGTAGCACAGATCCCATTCGTTTTCGTGCGCCAGCCATTCTAATCACACATTTTGGTAGGTTATGCAGATGGCATCCATTGTTTTCACAGAACAGGTAAATGCAGATTTTTAGTTCTGTGTCAATGTGAAGGTGCCCATAGATGAGCGTCTTTTGAACGTCTTTCTACAGAAGTGCCCAGCATGCCTTCTTTGTCTTGGATGGTAAGTGCGATAGGAAGTAAGCAGCCGTACAGCTGCTCATGATATTAAGATTTACTCAAGACAGCACGTAGCATCCTCTGTTCACAGCAGCAGATATCAAATACCAATATGATCGATAACTTACTGATGAGTACTCATAAAGTGAGAATATACAATAATAATAGTATAAATAGAGGAGGTATGATCAATTTTTTTTTCTTTCTACCTACAGTCCTTGGCAAAACGAGGAGAGAGGCACAAATCATAAAAGACTATATAAACCATACTATGCTGAACCCATTCACGTGTGGTGCATCTTGTTGTGTTTAAGATCTCTATTCATCTCTACCGGTCGAGACCAAAAAAAATGAAATCTGATCTGATCTGATGCGAACAACCCAACCGCACACTTCAATGGTCGAACTCAACCAAACAGTCTTTTCAAAATCCTCAAAATTCTCAGGACCATCACTTCCGGGCATGACGTCAACCACCCACTCAATTCACTCCAACAGCTGCTCAGCCCCATTTCTTGTCTGGGGGTTTATTAGGTCAGTTGATGATTGTCATATCCTTTCCGCGCGGGCGAATGACTCCACCATCTGACTATTGCACCTAAACTCAGAGACAACGAGTTGTTTAAAGCTTTACCCAAGCTTTACTAGATAATAAAACATAATTAAAAAAATATCAATATAAAATAATTCCTTAATTATATAACATGCGCTTCCTCGTAATTAGATAAAACAATTATGTTATAGAAGATAAAAGATTTTTAAACTAATATATCGATGTGAACGGATTTACTTTTTTGTTTTTCTCTATTTCCTTCCTTTCCAATTTCGTAATCTGTAACAATAATGTAATAATCTAACACTCTTCCTTATGCCGCGACTTGACAAATAAAATTACAGTAACAACCAGAAGAAAAATTCAAAAGAACATTTAAAAAACAACACGATAAATCATTCAACTGTCCAAAAAATAAAAGTCAGTAAAAAAGTGTTCGTATCGTCCTTTCATGTTCTTTTTTTCATTCTGTTCTTTTTTTTTCTCTTTCTTCTTTTCTTCTTTTTGTATTTCCTTTGAAAGACAAAGCAGTTATTCTTTCTCTTTCTTCTTTTCTCTTTCTTCTTTTCTTCTTTTTGTATTTCCTTTGAAAGACAAAGCAGTTATTCATTCTCTTTCTTCTTTTCTCTTTCTTCTTTTCTTCTTTTTGTATTTCCTTTGAAAGACAAAGCAGTTATTCTTTCTCTTTCTTTTTTTCTCTTTCTTCTTTTCTTCTTTTTGTATTTCCTTTGAAAGACAAAGCAGTTATTCATTCTCTTTCTTCTTTTCTCTTTCTTCTTTTCTTCTTTTTGTATTTCCTTTGAAAGACAAAGCAGTTATTCATTCTCTTTCTTCTTTTCTCTTTCTTCTTTTCTTCTTTTTGTATTTCCTTTGAAAGACAAAGCAGTTATTCTTTCTCTTTCTTCTTTTCTCTTTCTTCTTTTCTTCTTTTTGTATTTCCTTTGAAAGACAAAGCAGTTATTCATTCTCTTTCTTCTTTTCTCTTTCTTCTTTTCTTCTTTTTGTATTTCCTTTGAAAGACAAAGCAGTTATTCATTCTCTTTCTTCTTTTCTCTTTCTTCTTTTCTTCTTTTTGTATTTCCTTTGAAAGACAAAGCAGTTATTCTTTCTCTTTCTTCTTTTCTCTTTCTTCTTTTCTTCTTTTTGTATTTCCTTTGAAAGACAAAGCAGTTATTCATTCTCTTTCTTCTTTTCTCTTTCTTCTTTTCTTCTTTTTGTATTTCCTTTGAAAGACAAAGCAGTTATTCTTTCTCTTTCTTCTTTTCTCTTTCTTCTTTTCTTCTTTTTGTATTTCCTTTGAAAGAAAAAGCAGTTATTCATTCTCTTTCTTCTTTTCTCTTTCTTCTTTTCTTCTTTTTGTATTTCCTTTGAAAGACAAAGCAGTTATTCTTTCTCTTTCTTCTTTTCTCTTTCTTCTTTTCTTCTTTTTGTATTTCCTTTGAAAGACAAAGCAGTTATTCTTTCTCTTTTTCTTTTCTCTTTCTTCTTTTCTTCTTTTTGTATTTCCTTTGAAAGACAAAGCAGTTATTTTTTCTCTTTCTTCTTTTCTCTTCCTTCTTTTCTTCTTTTTGTATTTCCTTTGAAAGATAAAGCAGTTATTCTTTCTCTTTCTTCTTTTCTCTTTCTTCTTTTCTTCTTTTTGTATTTCCTTTGAAAGACAAAGCAGTTATTCTTTCTCGTATCTCGCTCTCTTTCTCTATTTTTGTTTTACTTAGTCCTCACCAATAGTTATTCTGACTTTTATGTCCAAATGTCTATTTTTCTTCTGAATCTCTTTCAACTTTTAGGAATTACATTATGTTTCTTATCAGTGCATATTTCCTTTACTTTCCTTTTCTTCTTATGATTCATTGTTTATTTTACTTTACCAATTGGCATGTATCTTTTTCTGTTGAGTGTTTCTTCTTTTTTCTTTTTCACTGGTCAATTGCACATTATCTGTCCTTTTCTCTTTTTGCTGTCCTTCTATATACGTAACTCATTATATCTAACCTTTTTCTCTCGTAATCTCTGTTATTAATTTATATTCAAATATACATATTTTTTAATAATGCACATTATCATTGTCAACGCCCCATCGTACATTTTCTATTACGCGTCCTTTACAACTAAGCTCGTAATCCAACCAACGTAAATGTGGCAACATTTCCCGAGAACCTTTTCTTTCCCACTAAACACAAACCATTCCCGTTTTCGTCCCCTTTTTTCTTCAAATTTGACCACCGTCTATCGGTCTATCACCCGTCTCTTCCATAGTTATAGAGTACTTTTTTAAATTTTCTTTCAACAAGTATATCTACAAAAGCATGGTTCGCATCCAGATATTATTTCTTCGTTTTTTCTAATTCTGAATACGACAACAAAACACTAGTTTCTTGCTTATTTCCAAAGGCGAGAAAAATATCCTGGGGGTTCTTTTCCAAAGCAACCCAAACCTTTTACTCTGTCCACTGCTTTTTCCACTTCCCCTCGGTCTATCTTCTTTCTCTTTTTCAATAGTTAACGAGGGTACTTTATTTATCTATTTGGTCAACTTAATTTCTCCCACAAGCACGATTTGAAACCAAGTTCATAAATTTTCCGGTGCATAGAATGAGACCCGTCAAGTTTTTGCACTTATACTCCCTAATTTCCCATTCCCTGTTTCAAAATATCCTCTTCAACACAATGGTCTGGCCTTATTGTGAACCTTCAAAATTCTCGACCCATCCAAGGGGGGACCTCACAAAACGCTGGTCTGGCCACAAACTAGTACCTCAGAATTCTCGAACCCTTTCTGGGGGAAGACTTTCAGAAAACCTGGTATGGCTTCTACCTGTACCTAAAATGCAGATCCCATTCTAGGGAGACTTCACAGAACGCTTCTAATTTCGACAACTTTTCCAAACAACGAACCTGTCCCACAGACCTAACCACGGATCCAAATATATATATGATCATTCTCCCGGATCCTTCCGAGTTTTGGAATTGAAAGACACACAGAAAAAAATCCCAATTTAAGATTACTCCACTTTATGATGAGCATTTTCGATTTACTAATTCATAAAAACATCTATGTGTATGTCACCAAAAATACTACCTAATCACGGGTTTAGTTATAACAAACTGACAAACTTGTATGTCCCTTATTTTCTCTCTCTTTTTTCCCCTTATTTCTTTCCACTCATGATTCACCCTCTAACTTAGCAGTAATCAGTATCAACATGTACAATTAAACTTACGAGCTTTATCATAGCTTTTCAATTTTTTCTGGTTATTAAATAAATTCTATCGGGCGCGAACCACGTAACTTAAAAGCGATAAAGAAAGATTTAGATGTTTACAATGAGCAATGAACTTTTTTTTTCATGCCTTCTTGCCGATTTTCTTGTTGCAATTTTTCCTTTTTCGTTCTGGGGCCTTGTATTCTAACATGTTTTTCATTTTGTTTATAACCTGTTGCTGGTCTTTCAATTTTTGGCATTCTTCTTTTCATCGCTCTTCTTGGTTAGGGTACCGTTTCTTTTTCTTGTCTTTGGAGTTGAGTTCTTTACTTTCCGTTGTTTCCTTCTTCGGCTAGGATGGTACATTTTTTGTTGTTGTTGAGGTTTTTATTGTTTGTCTTATGTTCTCTCTCTCTCCCTCCTGAAACAAGAGACACATAAAATGGATTTCCATCATTCTTAGTCGCTTCTAATCGTCTAAAGTACCGTGAATCGTCGAGTGGACAACCCAAGTTCAAAATCAATCAATGTCTTTTTTTTTCATTTCTTTTTGCAAAAGACATAGCAAATCACCGTGCACCAAATCGTATCATGTTGTATCGATTTGGCGATGTCAATAAAATAATACAGGCCGACGCTGTAGTTTCGGATAAGAACGGGTTAACTAATTTCTGTCTTCGACACGATGAGAAGGACACAAATCATAAAAGCCTATCCTAATCATACTTTGCTAAACCCTATCACGCGCGGTGCATCTTGTAGGGTTTAAGACCTCAATTCATCTCTGCCAGTCGGGGCCAAAAAACTGATCTTATCAGATCCGAACAACCCAACCACACACTTCAATGGTCGACCTCAACCAAACTGTATTTTTAAAATCCTCAAAATTCTCAGGACATCCGGGCATGAATTCATCTACCCACTCAATTCACTCAATTCCCTACAACAGCCAGCCAATCCCATTTCCTGTCTGAGGGTTTATTATGACAGACGATGATTGTCATATTCTTTGCGTGCTGGCGTATGATTGTACCATCTGACTATTGCACCTGAACTAAGAGACACCGAGTAATTCAAAGCCTTACCAAACTAAATATTAAAATATAATTAACGAAAAATGATTAATATAGAAAACCATTCCTTAATTATATAAGATTATAAATAAAAGTCGAGAGAGTTAAATTTCTGCCGTAAAGTGGATTTTTAGCAGATATATATAAATTTAGTGCAGTGTTTCTTTATAACACTTGTTGGCTGATTTAACTGAATTTTTTTATGTCTAATCAGTTGATCTAATCTTTGTAAGTTAACTTATCTTCATGCAAAGCCATAAAAAATGCATCTTGACTCTCTAGGCAATTACAATAGTGAACCTAAAAATAATCAAGAAAAATCCTGAAATATGGTTATCTTCTTTAAAGACATCGTCATCCGATGAAATATGATTAAGAACAAAATGTTTTTAAAAAATTACTAAAATGTACCGATTCCTATAACATATGAACCGACATATTAACCTCGTTTTTGAATATATAATAAAAATGTTCATTGAACTCATTGACAACATTCTCAGAGAATTGCTTATTATTGCAAATATTGGATGTGGCATCTCTGATTAAAATCATGAGCGTGGCTAAAGCCAAGTAGTCCAATGACTATTGACTCAGAATTAGCACTCAAATAACATCAAACATTTCCCCAGTGGCTATTTCCTGACTATCGTAATTAATTTTACACTGTTTACACGAGATGAATTTGTAATGGAATGAACACAGACGGCATATTATACATTTCGAAGCTTTGAGCTAAGTCCAGTGCGGATTAAGTTGAACAAAAATGAACTTGGTCTCCCTTGAGAATTGGTATTCTAATATGTGCTATTTAACTTATGAACTTACATAAAAAATTGATTCAGTCATATATTTACATTAGGAGCAAACATAGAAATATTGCAATTTTTTTACCATTCTGTCGATCGGGATTTAGAATATTATAATTGTGTATCTCTGCAGCCAGTTAAGGTCCCATAAAAAAAAAGTTCACCTGATATTGAGTATCTTTTTCTAAAACTCTCGGTAGTGTAGAGTATTCCTTAATGCCATTATTCCCAGGTCCACTCTGACCCGGAGGGGTAGTACCTGTTAGAGTTCCGTCAATGGGTCCAAAAGATATGTTTAAGAATTATTTCTATGCGTTACGATCGGGGCAGAAAAAATATTCGTATATGATAAGATCAGGGGCTAAAAAAACCTCTTAAGGAACAACTGCGCAAAAAAATAAATACGAACCTACAATGAAAGCGATTCCCTAACGCATAGGCATAAGAAAAAATCCCAAAGCGGTTTATATGCCGTTTAAATAAATAAAACAATCAAACACTTTTTTATAGAGAGTTGCATGACGGTCGTTGGAGGTGGCTGTGGTATAATGGTTATCATCGGTGGAAAGAGGCTCAATGACCAGAGTTTAAATCCTGGCCTAAGTAGTCTGTATTTCAAGTAATGCTTTTAATCTTGGTGAAGGCATGAGTCCAACTATTTTCTGTTAAACACTAGGGAATACTGGGTTCTTGAAATAGCAACAGGTCTAGGAGAAAAAATCCCTCTTATTTCAAACCTCTGGAGCTCTACTTAAAAATTGACCTGGTGTCGTATCCTGCTCGTGATGAGTGGTAGAGAAATATGTACATAACTATCGAAATTTTTTGAAAGATTTGTGATTTTTCTCCGATGATTTTAATGTTAAATCTTTCAATATTTTATATTTTATTTGTTTGATATTTGGTTCAAATTTAGTATTTAAACTTTATAGCTATGTAAAAATAAATACCATTGATTTTATAGAAACTTTCTGACTTTCACTAGGTTTACTTGAGATCAGAAAAATACCTGCCTTCAAATTATTACCCCGCTCGAAATCATTATATACAGGTGAAGTTCCCATGACGTAATGGCTAACATACAAGACTGTAACCTCGACAAAAACGAGTTCGAACTCCAATAGCTTTATTCCGTTCACTTTCACACTAATACCCTTGGGAAAGGCATGAACTCTTTTAACCCCTTTTAAAAGTAATTAACTGGTTGAGTTAGATGTTCCAGCGGATCATAGATTGAAAAGAAAAGAAAGGCTAAAAAGAGACGAATCCTGTCAGAAAGTTGAAAATCCTGTAAAATATGAGGGTGACTGTGATATCAGTTGTAGCTGTCCTGTGAATCATTGAAAAGAGATCAGAGAAACTGAAAAATCAGAATTATCCAGAGAACTTGAATATTTAGAAGATTCAAGAAAACCTGAAGAAATTTACTTTCATTCACAACTCAGTGAAAGACCACCAGTTAAAACTGACTTGAAAAAATCGCATAGAGTTGAATAATAATAATAATAATAATAATAATAATAATAATAAGGAATAGATGCTTAAAAGAAGCAGACGTACCCGAATGGATGACCAGTTGAGAGACTACCGTTATTCAGAAAAAAACCCACCGAAAAGGAATCACCCTAAGCAACTATAGACCTTTACTATGCCTACCTATAATGTGATAATACTAAAGACACAAATAAAAGAGGTGATTTGATAAGCCCCGAAGTGTTCCCTGGTGAACAGAAAGGATGCTGCAAGTAGACCAGAGGAAAAGGAGAGCTACTCTATAATGATTAACACTTCCTCACGGAGACCCAAATGACTAGCTACAACTGGGTGGGAAGGTGATCCACGGGGAATTGTGCAAGTAGTTTAAATTTGACCATTCGAACAAATGGTATATGCATAACCCATAATGAACCAGAAAAATGAGACGCATGAAATTGTCTGGGATTTTGAGATACGATGAAAGAGAACCTGTCGAATAGTGGACTTTGCCGATCCGGCTGATAACAGGGTAAAACTGAAAGAAAGCGAAAAGAAATAAATACTTGGAGCTTGCTGGAGAGCTGCAAAAACGACGGAACATGAAGTTGACGGTGATACCAATTGTAATTGGAACGCTCAGTACACTCACGAAAGGAATGATAAAGGGGCTGGAGGACTTGTAAATAATAGGGGAAATGGAAACCATCCAAACTACAGCAGGACGCTTGCTGTTATTCAAACTCCAAAGAGAAACGATCAGTTTACGCTGGTGTGAAAAACTCTCAAAATACTGAAATAATAGACACCTGGGAAGAATGTGCAAGATCTCAGACATCAAGCCAAGAACTCGCTGACCAAGTTAGGGCGATAATATAGAAAGGTTGCTTTTCTGACCTTGAAATATTTGAAATACACCAACAAATAAATAGGGAATCTGAGCAACAAGACCTTATACATTAAACGATGAACCAAATACTGAAAAACAAGAAAAATCAAACGAAAATGAACTACAAAGTAATAAAGTTTGAAACACCTCACACCCAAAACATACAGAACAAACACTAACGCAAGAAATAATGAATATCGAAAAGTTGAAGAGAATTTTGTCTGAAAAGAAGATTAGATTACCACCGCTGAGAAACCAAGAGTGAAAAACAGTCAAGCTAGAAACGAAAAAATATATGAATTACACTAGTTTACAAAGAAATTGAGGCAAGCACAAAAATACCCGTTTTTACCTAATTTGAGGATGCTGAATTCAAATTTGAAATTCGTTTTTACTCATCAGCACTATTTTTTTTTAGATATGCATAGTGTGCATTTTGTGCATATATGGTACATAAAGGCGTATATGAATTCAGGGTTAATTCTAATATTGTGAGACTTATGGCTTATTTTTTAGTTATTATGCACTAAATGTAAGTGATACCATTACATTATATATATATATATATATATATATATATATATATATATATATATATATATATATCAAGACTGATTTTGACAGTTAAGGCAGCAGGTCTCAATCCACACACTGGCAGTCATTGGAAGAGGTTGTCTCGCAGGCGGCGCAGGAGGTTGGTGTCCCTCAACTATCGTGTTACACATCTTTTGGGTTACTAAATATTATTATTACATTTTTAAATGCACATTTAGTTTTCAACTTTGCTTTCAACTTTGCACTCCCGATGGTTTGGAGAGAGCTGCGAAACCACGCTAATGATTGTTGTTTTTGTTTAACTAATATAACTGGTTTCAATGCATCTTCTAGGAAAAAGACCAAATATCCCAACCTTCGATCTGCTATGAGACCCGTTCCCCATTCAGATGATATTCCTGTACCCACACCTCCAGTAAAAAAGGATCTTCTTTCCTCATCAGACGAAGAAATACCTTCAAGGGAGGATTCTGCCGCGTCAATATCTTTGGAAGATATTGAGTTAACATATTCAGTAACAAGTGGCAATAAGCCACATGGTTCACGCAAGAAGACCTGAATGATCTTGCTCGTGATTTGTATCTGTCAAAACAGCAGTCAGAGCTCTTGGCTTCTCGGCTTAAACAGTGGAACCTAGTCCAGAAAGATGTAAGGATCACCAGTTTCAGGAATCAGAATAAAGACCTTGCTTCTTTTTCGACATGGAAAACAAGTTGTGCTACTGTACAAACATACCTAGCTTGTTTACGTCCCTTGGTTTGCCAAATAATCCTTCAGACTGGCGTCTTTTCATAGACTCTTCCAAGCGAAGTCTCAAGGGTGTTCTTCTGCACAACGGGAATAAATATCCCAGCATTCCCATTGCACATTTTGTCCATCTAAAGGAGTCCCACGACAATATGGAGCTTCTTTTAGAAGCTATTAAGTATAGCCTTCAAGTCAGTCTGTAGTGGCTTCCTTGGTAACACACGTGTACCAGATTACCAAACCTGTATTGAGAAGTTGCTAAAGTCTTACGAGGATATGGGATGCAGAATTTCACTCAAGATTCATTTTCTCCATTCCCACCGCAACCTCTTCCCGCCAAACCTTGGAGCAGTGAGTGATGAGCATGGAGAAAGATTCCACCAAGACATTACGAAGATGGAAAGCAACTATCAAGGCAAATGGAAGCCCGGCATGATGGGAGACTTCTGCTGGATGCTCTTGCGTGACATCCCGGAGGTAAAATACACCAGATATTCTAAGAAAACACACTTTTGACTGTCTTTGCTATTATGAATTGTGTAATTGTGTCATCCAAGTATATTAATTCAATCAGTGTTCTTTATCTATCCTGTTTTATCGGTTATAAGCTGCTGCAACTCTTGAAATATGCACATATATTCTCTGTTTATACTAAAATGAGACTATTTAAAAGCAAGAAAACTAGAGGAGATAGAGCAAAACTATTTATAAATTTGAATTAAGCACACTCAAATTAACAAAAAACACCTAATAGATAATTAAACGAACTATACTATGCAGGAGCGACATTAGTCTGCAAAAAAATCGGTGTTCCCCATAAAAACGCGACAAGAAACTCAAAACATGGATGGTAAACTCGGCTAGAAATGCAGATAAGAAACCTACAACAAGAAGTAAAAATGATAAAACAGAGGAAGAACGCTGGAACAAGTTGGGACGAAAAGAGAAAAGCAACACAATAAGTATAACAAAAGATGCAAGTTGAAGAAATAAACCAGAAGTTAGTGGTGATAGAAGGAAGACTAAATAGATATCAAGATAGATTAAACAATGCAGACGAAATAGGACATTTCGAAATAACGAAAAAAAAATTCTACCTGCAAGTAGTGGGGAAATGCTCAAAAACAGGCCAACAATCAAATGACAAGGAAATAAAAAACAATTTTGGTGCAAAATATGTCAACGTAGGGAACATAACAGAAAAGTCGAATGGATTAGCAACATAGGAAAAGAGATTGAAGGACTCGAAGAAACACCGAACTCAATAATACACCTCAACGCAACATTAAAAAAAGTACCAAATTCGAAAACGCCTGGCCATGATGGCAAAGATTGATACTGCTTTAAAAAGTTCACTTCCATACATGACAGACTGGCTATCGAAGTGAATAGATACCTTCAAGAAACAGATAAAACCGAATGTATGATTAAAGGAAAGACCAGCCAGATAAAAATACAAACAAAAAAAAACACCCCTAACAACTACACACCCATAATATGCCTACCGATGATGTGGAAAATACAAACGGTACAAATTAGGGAAGAGATTTACGGACTGAAGGAAAGCAAATAGAGAGATAAGAACTTAGACCTTGCTTGAGAGCCGAAAATCTATGGAACATGATGGAATTGCGCTTGGTATGGTCACTGAAGGACTGGTACAGATACTGGAGGATTTAGGAATAAGAGGATGAGTACAGACCACCCAAACTGCAGGACTGTTGAGATCGGCCCAAATATTAAGAAGAGTCCTAGAGACTTGAAGAGATTTGCTCTCACTCGGACTCCAGTGAAAAACCATCAGCTAACGCTGATGTGAAGAACTCTGAAATGAGTAAAATAATCCTGATAGTAACAGATGCTTTTGGAACAATCCCCAAGGGTTTGGTTAAAAGAGTAGATATACTTAGAAATCAGAGGACAAAAAGAGACAATCCAGGACTATTAAGATTGGCCAGAATACTGAGAAGAATCTCAGAGACTTGAGGAGACTTGCTGTCACTCCCGTGAAAGAACATCAGCTAACGCTGGTGTGAAAAACTCTCAAGGAGCAGCAAAAAACGCAATTGAGAAATCTCTGAAATCAAAGCTTGTAATAGGTGAGAAATCTTTTGATACGTTCAATTTGTTTGATAAGATGATTTTTTAAAAAAGCAGAAAACTTGAAGAAAATACCAAATTAGGTGAAAATAATTGAAAAATAACCAGATAAAGAAAAAAGTCCGAAAGTTTCCAAGCCAAGTTCAACATGGAATTGAAAAAAAGTTATTTAAACAAAATAGATTGAAAAGATTTCTTAGAAAAATATTTATTCAATAAAATTATTTCTCTCTTTTCCCGTTTACACTGATTCTTATATCGGCCTTCTTTTCCAATCCTTTAATCTAAGAATCGATAAATCTATTGATAACGTCTTCACTCTAATCTATTGAGAAAATGGACAAAATAATTTCGACCATTTGGAAATTATCTGATAAACTAAGAGTATACAGATTGTTCGTCAGTGTTCACCTTTAAAGGATTTCGAATTATTCGATTATTTTTGAAACAAAATCATATTTTTATTCATAGAACTAGGTGTCACTTGATTGAAATTTCAGGTTCATAAATCTGTTTATTAATCATTCAGACGTCTTTACGAAAGTTATGAGGCGTCAAATAGTCGCTGTTCTTCGTAAACACTCACCATGTTTTTGTTTTTTTTGGTTTATAATGTCGTGCCACAATGTCAATCTTTGTTTTTAAATGAAATCGTTACAATAAAAATCGATGCTACAATAACAATGAGATCTGTTTCAGATAGATGAACATTAGATTTTCAGTTACCATGTTCAAATTAAGTAGCCCATATAAATTGTACTTCTTTTTTGACAATTCATTCTTAAAAGTGTTTGTTTCCTTATAAATAATGACAGCAGCACTGCTCAACTCTTACGAAGACCTTTATTGGTCAGGAAACGAGAGAGAAATCAATAAATTAAAATATTAACTAGATGAAATAAATGAAGTTAGCCTCTGACTGGCTATAGAAACTTCAACAATGCAAACCTGAAAGTAACTTAAATATTAACAAGCAGGAAGAATAAGATCAGTCCAAGCCTGAACTCTGGTTGACCATAACCATTTCTAGTGGACAGGGGTTTAATAATAGACATATTCACAGATAATCATCGAGGCTGAGGACACCTTAAATTCAGATTAAAAAAACATAGTATTCACCAGTATGAATCAATAAATGTATTGTCGAAATGCATAGAATATATATTTATTCGCAGATGAGGTTTGTTAGAAAATGAGTAAAATTGAAACGAAGTAAAAACATTTTTGTTGAGTCTGATCAATCATCCCCCTCATCATCATTAAGTCGGGCTGACAGCAAGAGTTGCCAGACTCTTTCTCGCTATTCATCCTTATAATCAATTGCACTTAGCTGGTCTTCTAGACTGCATCCTGTGTCCACACTGAACTGATATAAGCAAATCCATGCAAGTGGTCCAACACTTGTATGTCCTTGTGTTGGAGTCCATAAAAGAACATCGCTTATAAGTTTGTCTTTGCATTTTACTAGTGCCCCGCACGTCTTGTTCATCTTATTTGGACGGTTTGTGAAATGGGTCGAAAGCGCATGTACAGCAGCTGTTCTGAATGTTTCAAAACAGCACATAATATTATTGTGTAGTTTCTATCAAACGTTGTCTCCATGCGGTTTGTTTGCGTCAAGCTGGTGCATCCATACAGTAGTACTAACTCAGCTACAACTTGGAAGAAATCCCGTTTTATTTTATCATAGAGATAAGATTTCCATTGATCGTTACCCAGGCAATAGAACTCAACGTCCTTCTCTAAGCTTTCAATAGATGAGTAGATTCAGCCTTTTTTTTCACTATTGTGTTTTCTATATACACAACGTAGCTTAATCGAACAATTATGAGGTGAAATTTTCTTGTTTCCCATACTTGAGGAAGTAATTCGTTGAGGTCTTCAGCTTTTCAGTTGATATTCTTGCCAATGGATATGAATTTGCGTATTAATTTTTTAGGCTTGCCACAAAGTGAGTAGATGTGTTATGTTTTGACCTTCTGACCCGGCCAAAAATACCATTCAAGGTGATGCACCGGAAGGAAGTGACACATTCTAGTGGCAGTTATGAGAGGAAATCGCGTGGGCGGAAATTGGCTGATGAAATGGGACGAGGTAAAAAATGCCCATGGTACACTCATAGACTGACGCACCGGAAGAGAGTGACCTCTGAACTGCATGACAGTTATTTCCGCTTGATGACGATTAAACATGCGATTTCAAAGATCGAGTGGACGTTGAACTATTATATAGCTCAGTCAAGACAGACGTCACGGGAGTTGAGTTGAAGATCGGACGGAGTTGGAGACGAGATGTGGTAAGGAAAGCCACACCCGGCCGAAGGGGCTCTCGGGAGCCCTGATTTAATTGGGGTCCAGAGGAGAACGAGAAAGACACAACATTGCCGGCCATAAGATTGAGGTCAAAATATTGCAGTTTCTGTTCGGTCTCCAGCTCCCTCTCACACGCAAACTTTGAGTAACCCTTTTCGAACCCCTGCAATAAAGTTAGAGGTAAAATATTGTTAAAGAAGTCTTCATGCGTCTGTTTATTTATTGTGTCGTTATGATGCTGTAGATGACTATATAACAGATGATTCCTTCGTTTTAGAACATATAAACTCGGTTTTATTTGCATTCACGTAGAAGCTAATGCCACTTGATGCTTGATATAGTCTATGCAGTAGGGATTCTGGCAGGCAGAGGTAATTGCGAGTATGATACATCAAAATTGTTGTCTGCGTCTGTCATAGTTTTTGCGAGATATTGTCAGCTTGTATTTTTTAATGTGAAACTATTTTCTTTTATTAGATATATTGATATATTAGATATATTAAGTAATCTTTGGAGATTATAAGCATAAATGGCTCTATAAAGGTAAATGCGAGACTCCGGCAAAAATGTCGAAGACATCGGTGTTACTATGAATTCAGCAATTCATTATTTTGTGTTTTTGTCAAGCCTCATTATAGCAGAGATAGTTTCATTAGAAAAACCATATGCTTGGAGTATTTCCTCTATGCATGAAAACAGTTTCCTTGGAGATATCTACAAATAAGAGTGCTGCCTTGTGATTTTTTTGCGCGTAAGTATTTGAAGATCCGATGGATATTAAGAATTTGAGAAGCTGGGAATCGAATTCTCAGAAAGCCAGTCTGGTTTTTCCTTTGAATTTTCTCAATTTCAGGTTGGATTCGATTGAGATATAGATCATAATTAACGTAAGCAGTTATAGCGTTAATTTTTATCCCTCAGTGATACTTTATGATACCAAGATCACTTTACTTGGAGAAGGGGTAGCTTCAACCCCTTTTTAATTTCTCTATTGTGTTTTGTATATACACAGCGTGCCGTAATCGAAGAAATATGAGATGAAATTTTCTTGTTTTCCATACTTCGGGAAGTGATTCGTCGAGGCCTTCAGCTTTACTTTTTTTGAAATATTTAGAGAACGGTGTCACGTTCCTCCTCCGTTGTCAGTCCAAGTTGGATGTTTAGTTATCAATTAATAATTTCCGGTCCGTCTATCTAAGATTTCAGGAGGGTTTAAAGCAGATTTTTGAAATGTTCTTACCTTTTCTAAATTCTTTCTTTTTGGAACATTTAGTTTGGTTCTCAAAGAGAGCTTCCTTTCTTTTACCAAATTTACTGTCAGCCAATGCTAATCTTGATTACAATTCTTCAACCGAATTTTTTTACTTTATTGATTTGCCCTTAAATTCATTCTAATTGTTTTTGTATGGTTAGTTCTTTCTGGGCTTTCTTATGTTTCTCTGTGTTTGCATTTGTTTGGTTTCTTTTATAAAGTAACGATGCTTTTTTCATGTTATTTCGTTTTTCTTGTACTTTTGATTCTTTGTCTATTTGGTATGTCCTCGGCTACTGCTTCTATATGGTTTTAACAGAATTGCCATAATTGTCATTCGGATTATGATTTCGAGATGTTTCCTGAAGAATAACAACCTTTTTTTTACGGTTACCGTTTCATATTACTGTTGGCAATTTAGGATCAGTCAAATTATATAGCTTTATCAACTTGTTTCTTCGTTATGCGTTGACTAAACTGAATCTTAGCTAAGAAGATTCTGTGATTGGGAGATATTCTTTCAAAAGAGGAATATACCTCACTCTTTAATCCGCTATTTATGCACTTCTTGTTTAGGAGTATCAAACCGAGGTAAGTTATTTCGGTAGGTGTAGGTCTAGAGATTTCCATTCCTTTCTGAAATTTAGTGATTAGGCATATAGGCCTATTTTCGAGATAAAAGTCTGCTTAATATTTATCATTTATGATTGACGTGTAGTGTAAGCAACATTTATTTCCGTCTTTGTCTATTATAGCATTCATATTTCAACTCATAATTAGAACATTTTGTTAAGGAATCTGTCGAGCATTGGAAGATAGCTTACAATGTCGGTTTCATCACTGGCATCGGTGAAACTATTGCAACATACGATTGCTTTAAAGTGGTTGCCATCAAATATAGTACTCATCATTATCGGTTGGATTATCTCGATACTATTTAGTTCTTTTAGTGATTTTAAGATATAGGAATTGAGAAATATTCTTTGGCTGTACTGACAGAATTCTCCATGCAGATACCGAGACAAATTTCTATTTATTACGGGTATCATGCTGTTTTAGTTCTCGTTTGCTACAATAGTATTTATGTTCTTAGAGGCATATGATGTCTTTATAAGTACCGATTGCAGATGCTGTCAGCTAGCTTGTCCATAGTTTTTAAAGTCCTAACAATAAATGTCGCTATGTTGACAATGTTTTTGCGTCCAAGTAATTTTATTTTGGTCTATGTAGCTGATTTTTTGAACACTATGGCAAATGTTTCAAACTTTTTACCCAATTAAATGTCATCGGGGTTTTAACGTACGGTTTGAATTTGAGTCATAGTAATATTTTGGTGTATATGTTTTCTTATCAACAGACACCACACTTATTGATTACTTTCTTCATTAAGTTATTTGATTCAGGCTGTTTAACTCTGGGCTTCCTTCACCCAGCATCAGTTGAAGTCCACCGCTGACTTAAATTTTGATTTATCCTACTTACTTCACATTCACTATATTGCATCCAATAGACTCGTTTGCCTCGTATGATGCTCTTCCCGCTTCAAGACTGTTCTCCAGTAACAAACCGGTGTCGGATAATTGCTGTTGAGTTTTTTGTGGCAGGATTGAGCATATCCAGTGTTACACGGGTTGGGATTTGATAATGTGAGTTTTCCTTCTCAGAGGAGGAAAAAAGAGTGATACATACGCCTTGAATTTTCTTACGTTTTAACTTAGTAAAAATTCAACGATATATTTTTAAAGACTAATACTTAAAGTCAAATCCAGTAAAAGTGAATTTCATCTCTCTGGATTTTTGAGATAAAAGAAAAAAAAGAAGTTAAAAGAAATGTGGCGCCTTTACGGAAATGTTGTATGAATGTACATACAAGACCCTTCAGTCCAAAGCGATGATAAAAAAAAATCCTGATAATTAATTGTATCTTTTGTTTAAGCATTTGATTATCACGAGGTTTGGTATTTGTAAAATATTTACTTTCGATCAAAAAAAAAAAAAAATGACAATTTTTCAGCCTGAGTTGGACACTAACGTGGTACCTGTGGTAAAGTTACATTTCGGAAGCACTGGAGAATATGGAGTGACACCTTCTTTTGTCGGTAAATCTTTGGGAAATAAATGTAGTTTTATAGGCGATTCTTTTCATCTTTGATAAACCTGCCTTTTTGTGATGAATTACACATCTCGATAGACGTTTCCATCGACTTAAAAAAAAACTCCTTCCGAAAATGTTGATAGAGATGATTGATGGCGCTTTGTGGAGGTACTTCCTCCTATCACTGGCTAAATTTCTCTTTACTATCGTCATTATCCATCAATTTCATCTACCCAGAAGTTTACACTCATATTCGTCTACAAATTCCAAGCTAAACTTCCAGGACATCTACATAAATTGTGTGATATAATCTACAAAAAGAGAGAGCCGATTCCTGGGTGATAATCCTGTGTTCTCTCTCCTTATCTCTTTACCCTCTGTATGTCTCTCTCTCTTTATATATATATATATATATATATATATATATATATAGATAGATAGATAGATAGATAGATAGATAGACTTTACATTGAAATGACCTGGGTTATACGATTTGTCCAAAATGACAGTACAAGTCATAAAGAATCTTAACTCTTGACAGATATGAATCTGATGGTCACACGGTACCCAACGCCACTCAGTGAGTTCTCTCAACTAACTTATCCCCAACAAGATCATTATTTACAAAAAACACCATCATGTATTCTTCAGTAGACGGCTAAGTTATACCTACTTATTTGCTGGAGTAGAGAGTTCAGTTCTTAGTGTTTTTTTTTTCATATTTGTTTACCTAAATTATATCTGGTGATAAATCAACATTTCCGGAGCTCTGGAAAGTGTAGAGAACCAAATTGTTGTCATTAATCCTTGGTCTGTTCCCATCTGGAGTAAAAGCATCTGTTTAGGTCGGATCTATAGTTCAAATAGACCTATTTTAAAATTATTCATATACAAGAAATATTTGCTACTTAATATGCACTCTGTCTGGCCTCGGCGAGCTCCGAAAATCGACTTTCTTCGTCCAAGCCCAAATCTCAACTAACTCGTTCGGAGTTTAAATCTCAACTGTTTTTTTTTTTCAAATTCCAAAATCCTCAGCGCTTCCGAGCATGACGTCATTCACGTCCCGGTGACATGTGACATCTCTGATTGTCACATCCGCCCCGCGCGCGCGTGAACACCTGTACTCAATGTGTGCACCTAACTAACCCATGCACTAAGCGAAAGGTTTTCAGCCTAACTAAACCGAAAGGCAAGATATATAAAACGAAATCCCTCCGCAATTATATTACACTAAGCCAAACTAAACTTAATCTCTCTGTGTCCTTGTAGAAGTCTAAGCAAAATTCAGTCAATATTTCCAATAAATGATTTCCTTTTTGTGAGGTATATAAAGACAAACGACATTGGATGCTTGAGCGTATATGACTTTAATGAGGTTTTATTTGCGACAATTTCAGTTGTTCAGTTAAAGTAATGCCATAGCTGTTTGAATGAATTTTCCATGTTTAGTGATATGTGCCAATAAATGGATTCTTCCTGAAAATCGGCTCCACGTACATCATTTACAATTTATGTCATTAATGTTAGGACGTCAGGCAAGTTTGGTGCATGTGTTATTTTTCAAACCTCCCAAATGATGTGAAAATTCACACGATATAAACAGCCGATTGTATCACATAAATTTATGGGGGTTTTGAAGCATAAAAAAATAGACAATGCAAAAAAAAAAAAAAATTCATAAACGTTTCTTCTTGTCGTGTGGTAGAATTGTTTTTCATTATAGAGAGAATAAGATGAAAAAGAAATTAATCGAATTTTCTGTTCCACAAACGGATAACATAAGGTAAGCTTTAGAAATAGAGTTTTCTTGATAAAAAGATGGTGTTCATAAAATATAAAAGAAAAGGAATTTTAAAGAAGACTACCGATAAGGAGAAATAAAAAGATATATTGAAATAAAAAATATCAAAAACTATTAAGCGGGGGGGGGAAGCTATAAGTTGTTGGAGTAAACAGAGTAGAAACAAAGAAACTTACTTTGATGCTTTTGATACAAAAAATTGATATAACAAAAAGAAAAGTAAGAAAAAAAGGACAAAAATGAATAGAGGATGAAGCAGGAAGGCGAATATAGAAAAAAAGTGTTACGTAATATGCAAAACAGAGGAATTATACTGAAAACAGAATCTTAAGCTCATGATAAATGAATATTTTAAAGTTTTCATAAGATAAAAGGATTTAAAGAATGACGGAATATACGAGTTAAAACGAACAAAAGAAAATGAAGGAAGAATAACAGAAGGAAGTTATCAACATGTAATTTACAAACGGAAACGAAAGTGTGAAGTTTCTGATGTTGCAGCCAGCAATCGGTGTTCGAACGAGTTAAGAAAAATCATTATCTCCATCGTTGATTTTTGAGGCTGTCATGCTCATCATAAACAGGGAGTGGGCGTAACGCATCTCTCACACTCATTAGCTTCTCTTCTGCACTAATCGAAGCTTAAGAAAAAAGATTGGCCCTGAAAAATCACTGACAAAATAGAATGATCAAAAAGAGGAAAGCTAAAGAAAGTAATTACTTGTCACTTTTTCTAAAGTTTCTTTGTCCATAATATATAAAACTTTGTGTGGATAATTTTTCAAACCTTGCCAATAGATTTTCGGACGGGTTTGGATTCTGGTTGTTTGCTGCTAATTTCATTTGGTTGATAAGTCTTATCTGAAGAAAATATCACTCTTTATCTGTGAAAAGGTGCATTTTATCCTGAAAAATAACATCGTCCTCGGCAAATATTTTCTATTTATAGAATGAGAAAAATTTCCTACGTTTGTACACCTGCAAATTTCCTGTTTATTTAATGTTTGCTATTTTTCTTGACCATTTACCTTTCATTTCATACGGTAGATTGACGACGAAGCATACTTACGAGGATCATTAAATAAGTTTCCAGACTTTTTTCGTATGGGCACCTTTATTGATAGTACACACATGGAACTCCAGTCCCCTTTGAAGTAATCTACTCCGGCTGCAATGCACTTGTTGTACCGTTCCAACATCTTCTGGAAGGCCCCATGGAAGTCCTCTTGTGTCAGCGTGTCAATGATCTTTGTCACAGCCTCTTTCATCTTCTCAATTGTCTCATAACGACATCCTGTGTACTCAGGGAATAACTAAAAGTCACAGGGAGCAAAGTCTGGACAATAGGGAGTGTGACGAACTATCTTGATGCCCATCTTGGTCAAATAGTCTGTGACAATGGTGGAGTTGTGGACACTTGCATTGTCCTGGTGGAAATGCCACTGACCCGATTTGAAGAGTGTTGGCCTCTTCCGAAAGAATCTCTTCCAGAACTCCCTTAAAATCTCAACATAGTATTCTTTGTTGACTGTCTCTCCAGTGGGAACCCAGTGCATGTAGATCATGCCAGTGCTGTCAAAAAAAGAATCATCAGAAGTTTGTGGGTGGTTTTGCTCCGTCTGGCCTTCTTGGGTCTGGGAGATCTAGCATGTTTCCACTGGGAAATCTGTCTCTTGGTCTCTGGGTCATAGCAGGAGATCATCGCATGGCATTTTTCCAAGTTTAAAACAAAATTTTATTACATCTTCTTTTTCCAAAGTCCAGATTGTATTTTTGAAATTCACCAACTGTGACAATGAGGCTTTAGTAGGGTGTATTCCAATTCCTGCTGTAGCTGTTCATTTGAACCTGAAATCATAAAATTTGGTCCGTCATCTCAAAAGACGTGTAGCAATAACATACTGAATTTTCAAGAGTCTATGACAATTTCAAATGCCCGTACAAAAAAAGTCTGGAAACTTATTGAAGGCACCACGTATTTTATTAAAACACGAATCTGGATATATTTTATTGGAACAGCATCAAACCAAAGTTTCAACAACATAACTTTGACCGTAAGAGATTCGCTAAATATCACTTTAATCGCATCATTCACACTTTATGATTGCTTCTCTGTAGTTCTCAGTTATACTGTTTTTTTTTCTATTCAGTTATAAAAGTTGGTTTATATTTAAACTTTCTTTAAATAAATCTCCTTTTATTCAGCCGGTTACTTAAAGTTCTGTAATCAACATTGATTCCTCTTTCTGGCCCTTTATATTTCATATATTGTTTCTTATTTTATTTTCAATGTATTTGCTTTGAATCTTTAACTCGACACTTAAACATCTGCATGAGTCTACTTGTGTGTTTTTCTTTTATAAAGTTCTTATTTTCATACTTGCATTAAATTCTAAAACCAAATAACTGTTAACAATCAGTATTCTATTCTTCACATATCCTAAATATCTTTCTCAAAAGAGATATGTAATGGTTTTGTCAGAGTTGAAAAAAAAAACAACTTAAATTCATCAACTCTGTGTTTAATCTGGTTGCAGCCTAGAAGACTTCGAAATCATGTTGCCAATAGGAACGGTGGCAAGAGAGAGAGAGAGAGAGAGAGAGAGAGAGAGAGAGAGAGAGAGAGAGAGAGAGAGAGAGAGAGAGAGAGAGAGAGTCAAGGGAATATGTGCTGTTACTATGCTATAAAGATGATGATGATGATGTGAAATCCATGGGTGATTCTTATTTATTTACTGTGTCAGTACTGACTGATATTTCAATGTTTTTTGTGTAAAAGATAGATACATTGTCAAAGGAATGTACATTGGCTATGTGATAAAATTTACCCAAAATGACCTGATTCCAGGAATTCTAAAAAAAAGACAAAATAAAACACTGCTAACAGGAGAAACAATAGGTTTGTCGAAGTTTTTATTTCAAAAGTTATTTTTCATAGAATTTGAAAAAAAAAAAAAAGTTAGTTGTCAAAATTTTTAAGACGAAACTTAATGATTTTTATCTTTAAAGGTTTTGGGACTATTGTCTTCATCTTTATTGTTATTTCCACAACGTTTTGGCCGATATGTCCTCCGGCCTTCTTCAGGTGTTTATCAAAATCGGGAACCTACACGTAACTTCGAACTACGTCCTTCATTGAATCCATAGAGGTCGCCTGTTCTGATTCCGTTATTCATAACCGGATACAAGTGTTAAGAATTCCTGTATCATTACTCGACTGCTGTCAGAACTGAACCGGAAACCGACAGATAATTGTCTCCTTATAAGCTTAGGGAACCAACACCTATAACCGTTATGCTATGTATCCTGTTGGACCGTTTAGAGTGAATTTTTGGGACTTAATGTTCTTACGGGACTAGGATTATTATGTATGATTTTTTACTTGTGCTCATATTAATTTTTTTAATCTAACCTTTTTAATTATAGCTTCCCACATTGTATTCATCTCTATACTTGATCTACTCAACAGGTCATTGTAGCCCAAGTATGAGCTGATTCCTTAAAGCGTCTAATCCTCCAAGGTTTTTCTCTATCAATTATTTCAACTTCATCACATAAGGGCAAATGGTTTCCCTCTTTAATCTCACCTAGTACTACTGCCTTCCGATTTTCTTCTAGCCTTACTTTTAGTGGACGACCTGTCTCAACTTTGTATATTTTACCACAACTTTAAGGGACGGAGGCAAGACAAGTAGGATTAAAAACGTGGATTCGATGTCATGCTTCAAGCCTGAGAGACAAATGCGACGAGTAGCCCTCGGAGAGTATCAAGAGAGGTCGTCATCTAGTGTGGTTTGCCACCTTCACAACCTTGGCAAAAGTATCCGGAGCTGCCAAATTCTTTCTTTACGTTACCAAAATATTGAAAAACTATCGACTCACCAAATACATATGTATATACATATATATATATATGTGTGTGTGTGTGTGTGTGTGTGTGTGTGTGTGTGTGTGTGTGCATATATATATATATATATATATATATAATAAAGAATATATAACCACAAAGATTCCTTCATTAACATAGATTACTCAACTTCACTTCTTTATTCACACTCTTCTGGCACCTAAAACATAAACATCTAACTCACCATCACCTGGAAAAATTTTAAAACTAGCATTCGCATACAGCAAGACATCAAAAAATTCATTTTTTCCTCCACGAGAAGCTAGCAATTTTCACCCACCCATCAAAAAATTAAAAATTCTATCCAAATTCCGACGTAAGAACAAACATCTACTCTCACATTTCGACCCATATACAAAACCCATCCATGTTACCTATACCACCTCTACTATTAACGCTCCCACAAATAACCCAAAATCACACCTGACGCATAGTAAGTACCACTTTCCTGCATCAAACAACACACCCGATGCACCGTAAGTACCATCTTCGTCTATTCTATTTGGAGGTGCCCGTGGTGTAGTCGTTATCGTCGTAGGAAATGAACACGGCGACTCGAGTTCAAATCCTGGACGAGACTGATTGCATTTCACATAGCACTAATACCCTTGGGAAAGGTATGAATCCAAAATATTCTCCCTCCAGCTATGGGTAAATAGTAGGACAGACTAGGTTCTTCAGCTATGGTGAGGCAACTAGTCTAGGAGAAGGAAAACTCTGAATTCAAACCTGTTAAACTCCGCTTCAAAATTGACCTTGTGTCATACCCTGCCCGAGCGGAGGGGTTGGGTAAATAGTACCATCTTCTTCTATTAAATCTTTATATCTATCTCGATGCACTTCCACAAGCTGTTGACATAATGTTAGCTATGTTTTTATGAGTGTTAGGAATACTTGTCCACACGGTATATTTAACATATCCCTTATACGCAGATCATCATATATTACAAAAACATCAACGTAATATAACATTAACACAACATAGATAATAAAAAATGTTATTGTAATTCAACACAACTTCCCACTTATTACCCTTACGTCCCAGACTTATCATGTTTACACTTCAAATCAAAAATTCATTTTGTTAATTATGCGATGATGATAATTTCCTCGTTAGTTAAAATCATCACCATAGACACTCACCCCCGACAAAAAAAACCGACATAGCTAATACATCTTAACACAATATATTCACTATATTTCTTATGTACTTACAATCACGGATTACACATTGCAATTCATATTTCTAGTAGAAAACCTCAAATTACTTGCGCGGCGAATGTATCTCCATATGCACACATACTAAATATCACAATAATCCGCAAATATAATCACACACACACACACACACACACACACACACACACACACACACACACACACACACATGCAAATGCACACACAAACATAAAGAGTTGTACAAAATCCTAACGTTCTTTTGACAGCACTTTTTAATTTCCACCAATATCTTCCTTCCTCAGCATGATGATTATCGTTTATGAGATGGCATGAAATTGTGATCGTAAATAATCTTCCATGCGATTAAATATATATAAAAACTAATATATATTTTCTTATATATATATATATATATATATATATATATATATATATATATATATATATATATATAGTAAATATTTTCAACGACTGTAGAAAAGTGGCCCTCGAAACATCTGAATTTGAGTGAATCGAATGGTCATATCGAGTCACCTTTGTTTATTTTGGTATGTAGACAAGAAGAAAACAGTGGTAGATTAGAACAGAAATAGAAAAAATAAAACCTTGACGACTATGTAAAGAATAGGGATGTTAAGACATTCTAAATATATACAATTTATGTAGTTGAGGAGAAAAATGAAAGAGAAGTAGACTTACTCATAGTAATTGGTACAATATCACAAAGAGAGCAACAATACTGTTATAGAAAAAGAGAAAAAGAAAAGGAAACTCGTCTCTCATTATATAAATATATCTTTGAAGAAAATTTTGGGCGATCAAGTTGGCTGCTATGAAAAAGCAGAAAAAACCTACCGACCAAAATAGGAAAGACAGAAAGAAGAAAAAATACACATAGTCAAAGAAAGAAATAAAATCATAAGAATTTACTCTTTGATCCAAAACGATGTAGTTTACGAGACTGAACAAACGTGTATCTCTGTCAGACGAAATTCTTTCGTTTTGTTTTTTTAATACCTTCTTAAACATCTTGTGTATTTTTTAAAAGTAAGATCATATATATAGGTCGTGCAAGAGTTTTGTATATTCTATTTGGGTATCACAGATGTTTCTCTGAATGAAGAAAATATATATCTTGTGTATTTCTTTGAATTCATTTGAACATTATTTCTCTCGTGTTTTTCATAACAGGAATTTAACCATTTATTGAAAAAGAATTAGGTAAAATGCAGTGCTGAAAAAATCGCTGCTAATCTTGGCACAGACGAAAAGCTTTGTAATGAAAAACACAAAGTATTGCTTTCAATAATTTTCTACACTCCCAATCTATCTATCTATCTATCTATCTATCCTTGTTCATATCTATCAATCAACCTCCATGTATTATATATAGGTGCCTTGTTTCTTTCTGTTTTCGTCAGTGTTTTTTTTTTCTTTTTCTTTTCTTATTTCTTTCTTTTTCTTGTCAATTTTATCAATTCAGTCTTTTCCTCACTATAGTATAATTTCTTCTTCTTCTTCTTCTTCTTCTTCTTCTTCTTCTTCTTCTTCTTCTTCTTCTTCTCTGATTTCGTTTTTTAGTTAAATGGCATATATCATGATTATCATGACATGATTTTGTTTAATAATTGAGTGGCCGAACCTCTTATTTAGCAGGTAGTGAAAATGGTTTTAGACAGTGTTGAAAAATAGTTGAGTCATCGAGTTTAATAGATATGTGATGAATACGAGATCAACTAAAAAGTTAGCTAAGATTAAATGGTTTTAATTACATGAACAAAACGATTCCAGCAGTTAGGAATAAATTAGTTAAAAATCACTAATGAAAACTGATCAAATTCCATCTCTAATCTGATCACCGCCTCGCCGATTAGTCGGATGAGTAATGTGAAATGGAAATCCCCAAGAAATAAATATAATATGTGTCCATAAAGATTTGAGTTGGTCTTCGATACATAAATACTGAAAGTAGTTGGCGTTGCAACAACAAACAGGAACAAAATTAGTGACACGATAGAAACATGTAGAATGATGCGAGGTAACAGAAAGGACAACGAAAGAAGAAAATACAAGAAGGAGATGGGTTCTGGACGATGAATAGAGTAATATAATATAATTTCTAAATATAAGTCGGAAGGAATAGAACAATTTTTCAAAGAACACTTGAGGAAAGAAAAGACACCTAAACATCCAAAAACCACGTTAAACCCATAATAGACAGATAAAGTAACGTACTTTGTGGAAACCAGAAACTTATGATTTAAGGCAGCAGATAATTTTCCAAGGATTAAAAATTCAGATACGACTGGATTAGAATGATGAATTAGTAGGAATAATGCAAATTGTTATAATTTACAAATGGCACAAACACAAAATGAATGTAGCCAGGAGAAATGAATGTAAGACTCTTAGAAACCTCGAAATACATATGGATCATGAGACCAGATATAATAAAAAGTATTGACAAAAATCTCTCCGATGAAGGATGTTGCTATTCCAGATGTTTCCAAATTTGTCACAATAATTGAGTGAGAAATAAAAGAGATTTTATGACTTTTCAGGAGAATTAAATTATGTAAAACTTTTCTAAAAATGTCATTGACATTCTTAATTACTGGAGTTTAGGGGATAATCACACTTGAGAAATATACAGAAGAATTGCAACTTTTCAAATAGTCGTACTGTTGACGTCTTGAGTGCTGGTTTAGAAAGAACATTATTTTCACATAATGAGATATTTCGATATTATGGGTGCTAAATTTCAATATATGTATACAAATGATCCTTATTTCATGATAAGGCTGTACTTTACAATAAGCTAAAATATCTGAGTTTAAAAATGAATAATCATTTTTGTAGATAATGTTAATTTAAAATAAAGTTTCATTTAGAGATAGAAATTTACAAGGATTCAATTGTCTGCCAAAAGGCCATAATTCGTGTGTACTAATTGAAGATCTAACTCAGTAGAAAGGGTCAGCTAATTTTGCACCGTAAAAATCTTTCTCCGGTACCTGCTAACAAAAAAAAAAAAATGGAAAATCATAAAGTCTGTTTCATAGCTATATATGTCCCATTCTGATTGAAGTCCTAATTCATACATATCACACATATTTAAGTGTTTGTTCTTCTGAATATTTGTTGAATAAAAAAAAAGATGGAATTTGGAATCAGTAAATAGTGATCTGCAGGAGTACTACAAGGGGACACGCTGGCTCCGTATCTCTTTATCATTTGTCTAGACTACGTCCTTAGAACATCGATTGACAAAATCAAAGAGAATGGCTTCGAACTGACGAAGAAAAGAAGCAGAAGATACCCCGCAACAACAATTACCGACTCCGACTACGCCGATGACATAGCGATACTGGCAAATACACCTGACCAAGCCGAAACACTTCTGCATAGTTTGGAACGAGCAGCAGCAAGCATAGGCCTCCATGTTAATGCACACAAAACGGAATATATGTGCTATAACCAAACGGGGGACATCTCCACTCTAAAAGGAACCCCTCTTAAACTAGTAGACAAATTCACGTACCTAGGAAGCAGCGTCGAATCAACCGAAAAGGACATCGAAATGAGGTTAACGAAAGCATGGACAGCTATCAATAGGCTATCGACTATATGGAAATCAGACCTAACCGATAAAATGAAACGCAGTTTCTTCCAGGCAGCGGTCACATCGATACTGCTATATGGATGCACTACATGGACGCTAACAAAACGGCTGGAGAAGAAACTAGATGGCAATTACACAAGAATGCTGCGTGCAATCCTGAACAAGTCCTGGCAGCAACACCCCACAAGACACCAACTGTACGGCCACCTGCCTCCTATCACGAAAACTATTCAAGTTAGGCAAACCAGACATGCAGGACATTGCTGGAGAAGCAGATATGAACTCATAAGAGATGTACTCCTATGGATCCCCACACATGGCCGCGCAAAAGCAGGACGACCAGCACGAACGTACATTCCGCAGCTATGTGAGGATACAGGTTGTTGTCCTGAAGACCTGCCTAGGGCGATGAACGATAGAGAGGAGTGGCGAGAGAGGGTCAGGGATATCCGTGCTGCCAGCACGATATGATGATGATGATGATGAAATAGTGATAGAAACATTAACCAATGAATCTGGGCATTCTGCTTCTTTTGAAAAATATTTTTGCTTTTTTAAAATTGAAATATTTCCAATATTACTGTATGTATGCATCACATGAGGCTGAAAACGCCTACAGAAAAAACTTGTTGGTAAGCGGACAAGAATGCCACTAGTTATATCGAAGAAATCCTGGAAGCAACATCCCACGAAACAGGTATATGGCCACTTACCTCCCATCTCTAAAACCATCCAAGTAAGACGAACAAGATATGCAGGACACTGTTGGAGAAGAAAAGCTGATGTCATAATGGACGTCCACCCATTGACCCCCACACATAGACATGCCAGTGTTGGTCAAATAGAAAGAATTTACGTACAACAGCACTGCACAAACCAAAGATGCAGTTTCCAAGACCTGCCGGGAGTTATATAAAATAGGGACTGATGGAGGGAGACAGAGGAATCCGTGCTTGGAAGGTGACTTAATGAAAAAGATACCTAACACTGTATATAGGGTAATTTTTGACACTTTTCACTAACTTCCGTCTGATTATTGTGCACACAACATGAAATGTCAAATAATTGGCTTCCAGGATTCATAATTGTTGTAAGAGGGGATATCCCCCTCCCCAAAAAAATAGACTCATTCGACTAAATGTATAAATACAGACTATGGGTGGACGTAAAAGTTTGGGGTTTATTGTTTACTGCTTCGGCCCTTAACCGGAGCTAATCCCTGGTTACAGTTATTCATTACCACGTGGTTGACTCATTGTATACTTTCCGGTACAAAAGGAATAAACCTATTGTTAACTTTCCGAATTTTCAATGTTATTATTGATAAATTCAGTCACAAAAATGATTATAACTTTTAAATTATATATCAGCTTTGGCGTAATCGCATGGAGCACTTTGTCATGTAAAAACTTTATCTACATTTCTTTTATTATATATATATATATATATATATATATATATATATATATATATATATATATATATAAGCGCAAACTTTTATCTTGATATCTTTTATTATATATATATATATATATATATATATATATATATATATATATATATATATAACAAAAGAAATGAAGATAAAAGTTTTTACAAGACAAAGTAGTCCATGTGATTATGGCAGAGCAGATATGAAAACTAAAAGTTGTATATATATATATATATATATATATATATATATATATGTGTGTGTGTGTGTGTGTGTGTGTGTGTGTGTGAGTGCATGTTTATATATATATATATATATAGTTGTGAGTGTGTATATTTACGCATTAATAAATCATCCATAGATATGACTCAAGAGATATCCATAAAAAGCAAAAACCTAATAAGTTAATATATTTATCCAATAAACCATCTTTTGTTTATAAATAATAAGTTGACGTTAAAACACTTTTTAAAAAATGTCCCACTCCTTGATTGATAACTAGATATTAGTTATTAGTATGAATGATTTTCCCAGTCACACTTCGAATATATTATTGTAGAGTTTTTTCTCATGAAGAAATTTAAATATTCGATATCAATTATCTCTGTGGGTTGACTTATCTGAAAACCATTTTGCTATTGGTCAAAGATAAAAAAAAAAAAAACGAATTGATGTTACAAATTGAATTTATGGAAAGAGGTTTAGTCTCATAACAGACAGACATTTTTGGAAATATGATATAATCAGGCATCACGCAATCAAGCCTAGGATTGAAGGTTATTTGTTTTTGAGGGGCCACTAATGATCGAATGTCTATAAAACAATGCATTTCATGGCAACATTTGCATTTATTCCACTTGGAAAAGACTCTGCACATTTGGCAAATATCAATCTTAATTAGAATCTCGGGTCACGTAGAAGCGCAAAATGAACAACTTGCAAATCTTTCTCCTTTTCCCGATATATTTTCTTTTTCAGTATTTTCGTTTACAATTTCCATCCGACTTAAGATTTATCTTTGCTGGCGATCTTTTCCTCAAATTGTCTTTCGTTTTTTCGATCTTTATTTTATTTTTGCTATCGTGAATCCCTTCGTTCTTTCGTTTCTTCTTTTGCGCAATGATTCTCAAATATTTCTTCTGCCTCTCCAGTATTATTCCCTTGCCGTTTCTCCTTTGGGATCTATTATCGCTTTTTTTTCAGACTCCTGGATCCTACCTTCCTCTTCACATGCTCATTCTCTTCTACTTTTTAGGTCTTCGACCGGCATTTTTCAGTTTATTCCTTATTCCGTTTTTTTTTGTCTTCGATTTTTGTTCCTTATAATGAAAAAAAAGTCTTTAAAATTTTTTCCTGTCTCACAAAATCTTCCGTTATCTAATCGCTAAAGATTTTTTTTGCTTCATGTCTTTTCCCAGGTTTCCTACAATTAATCTTTTGTCATTTTGGTTCGTTTTTTGACCAGAATATCATTCACCTTTGCTTGTTGTCTTTTCGTTTAATCTATCTATCTATCTATCTATCTATCTATCTATCTATCTATCTATCTATCTATCTATCTGTTGATAACAAGGTTATATGCATATTTAGCTTCACTATCCATAGCTATATTCCATATTCGGATGAATAATGCAACAAAACCTACATGGCTAACAAATGGAAACCAGTTGACGCACTAGATCTTGTCTCCACCCAAATATCTAAATCTGTATATTCTAGCCGAGATTGTCTAAAAAATGACATGACCGTTTACATGAGGATCTTCAACATTGCTTATGATTATGAGAAGAAACTGTCCACTCTGCCTGAAACTAAAACGTCGGACATCGGTAAATCTAAGATCAGTGTGTAATATCTGCAAGCATTGAAAAACAGATTATTTTAAAAAGTATAAGATTTAGTGATAAAAAAAATTATTTTTTCAGCGAGAAAAAAATTGCTTTCGCAAAAATAAATATAAACCCAGATGTATAAATATATGAATGATGATAGTAATTCTTAAATTTAGATTTTCCTATTTCCATTTTCGAGTGATTGTGTGATGCGGCCCTTGTGCCAAAACTCTTAACTAAGGCCAGCCTTGCCTCATACCACCCTCATCCAATGAGCAGATCAGGGTAGATTGAAAGGAACAGATACTACGTTTTGATCCCAGTTTGAAAGCGTGGGAGACACACGCTGAAGTAGGCAAGCTGCATATATATCGCAATCTCATCCTATCAAAGGTTAAGACACAAAGAAGAAAATCACTAAGTTCTTTGTATAAATAAACGAAGGCGCATTTAGAAACTTGTTTTTCTCTTTTAGCAATAGCAACCGTCATATTTTTATGATATCAAATCTAATTCATTAATAGAAACCCCCAGTAATACCTTTTTAATTATCTTTAGATTGTTCTATCGATGATATAATAGCCAATCAATCTTCATTTTCGAAACTCGGTGATTTAGACTAAATGAAAGTAGACATCTCCAGTGTTGATTTTAAAACTGAGGGGGGTCTTCTCAATTACAATGTTAGAACGGTACACTCTTTCTACGTTTTATCAGCCAGCACATTTGTATAAAATCTCCAATATGTATGTCGGTTATGTAGATTAGTGGTTTTGAGGCTGTCTATGATAGGAATCGTAAAGCACTCTTCACAACAAAAGAAAAATCTATTTTTCGGATATTGGGTTAACCTGATTTGAAAATATTCGGTTGTTTCATTTTTATCTCTTGTATTTATTCTTTACCTTTTATTCCCAATTTCGTAATTTATTGTTTCAGTGGCATTTAATATTCTTTTCATCATTAATCGATTTTGTACAATTCCTGGTTCAAGATGAATAACAATAACCTCAGTTACAGCCACAAAAAAGAGACACGACCATATCTTTTACGAAAAAAAAATTACATTATCATTTCGAATTAATATCTAAATAAGATATCATGTCTGAATCTTCAAATACAAAATTTCTCTTCCAATGAATAAAAAAAACTGTGAAATAGTCCAAGTCTGATCCGTTTATATTCCTCATGAGTATTAAAAAAAGTCACATCATTGAACTTGAGACGTGAATATTCCACGCCATGAGTCGTGACTTGTAAGAGTGTCTCTAGATTATCTCTTTGCACTTTTTAATTATCAATTGAATTTTTCATTAATATTTTGGATAATAAATCTGACTTCGTTAAAGTAACTTAAGTAATATTTCGCAACAATAATTATTAAAGAGTGAATGTAAAAATTAAAAACAACATTTTCTATTCTATAGTATCTCCTCTTTTATCAAAGCAAGCGTATCAGTAGAAACTCAATCACTCACTGCTGCTGCTGCTGCTGCTACTGATCCTGCTTCAGTTACTGCTGCTGCCTCTAATGATGATGTTTATGCAATATCTTCATACGAATATGTGCACGAAAATATCAAATGCGAGCGAGCACAATTGTCCAAGTGGGAATCTTATTTCGCAAACCTCTTTCACGTTGTTATAGACTTCCAAGAAGAAAGGAATAATATGTGATTAAACACACAACCATGATTGGCTATTTATATTTCCTATGGGGAATTCAGAAAAGTGAATCGTTCTACAATAATATTATGTAACATGGCACCAGCTTTAAAAGTCAAAATGACATCTTTTTTTCGTCATTTCAACAAACGATGTTATATTTTGAATCTATTTCGTCAAAAGAAAAAAATGTTCTTCAAATAATACTTGTCCTAAGAGACTAAATAATGTTTCAGCGAAATGTTACAAACTATTATGAAATACACATTAAAATAATGAGATCGTCTAACTCTACTTCCGTATGAAATATTTTCTGAAAGGGTTTTCGTGAAGAAATATATATTTCCAATGATTAGAAATAAGTTAATAATCTTCGTCACCTTTTTTGGTACATCCACCTGCAGAATATTCATAATTTATTTTTCAACGTTATTCTAAAAAAATCAAACCTCACCACTGCCTTATTTTTTCGGTCGTTTCATTTTCCAGCTTTACTCGGGTGTCTGTCACGTTTCGGTATACTTTTTGAAAAATTAGACCAAACATTTGAAACCATGGAGAGCATTCTATTCTCATATGTATACCTATCACATCTGGTGCCACCTCGAAGGAATTTCAGTGATATTTTTGTATCTGAAAATCTAATATATATATATATATATATATATATATATATATATATATATATATATATATATGATTTTATTCTTTGCAACGTTTTCACACCAGTAATAACTGTTGGTTTACACTGGAGTCAGATTGACAATAAGACAATTAGACCCCTCTCTTTTGAATGTTTTCACCTCGACAATGGAGTCTGAACAATTCCAGTTCTACTTTGGATTTTTAGTTCCTCAATGTATGTTCAAGGTTGTGAGGATTGTTCCAAGTGTTCCGACAATGACGAGAATTATTGCCTCATTCAAATTCCACGAGCTATTTAGTTCAGCCATTTTTTGATTTTTTTGTTTTCCTCAATTTTTACTATGTGATCTGCTGGAAGGGTGAAGCTGCTTAACTGACACCTTATATTTTTGTTTATAACAACTGGATCTGCAACTTGGTCGAGATCGTGTGATCCGTTCTTATCAAAAAGTTCAAGTTACTTTTGTATGTTTTATTTTCTTGGAGTTTTTGGTTTGTTAATATGCTCAAATTTTAGTCGACTCCACAATTCCCCTGATGCCTGCTTTTGTACCCTTTCTGGACCCTTTTTCTTCATTAATTTTTTTTCTGTGGTTTATTTGTTCGTCTCTTTATATACATCGTCTCTATTGCTATTCTGTTGGTTTTGATAAATTCAGGCTTTTACATTTCTTTACTCTTTACGAAGTTTCATCATCTTCAGGAAATTGTGTTTTTCAGCGGAGACTTCGTGTTAGCAAATCTCTCCAACTCTTTTGGAATCTGGTAAATATGCTTGTCGATCTCAGCGGTGTTATGATCAGGAGGGTCTCAAATCCTCATCGGATTTCTATTTCTCTAATTCTATTTTCTATGTCTTGGGAACTGTTCTGAAATTATTACTATTGATATTATTATTTACTCCTTTTCTAGTTTAGTTGATGGTTTCTTATTTGAGTTTGAGCGACAACAAGTCTCCTGCATTCTGGCCGATCTTTATCCTGCTGTAGTTTGGATGGTCTCCACTCGTCTTTTTATTTTTAAGTTCCCAACTCCTTATACCATTTTTTGGCAACTGTACCAAGAGCACCAATTATAATTGGTATGACCGTCACCTTCATGTTCCATAGTTTTTTCAATTCCCTTGAAAGGTCCAGGTACTTTTCTTTCTTTTTGCTTTCTTTCAAAATTCTCTGTGGTCAGCCGGGACAGCAAAGTCCACAATTTTACATGTTCTCTTTAATTTTGTTGATTATTACTAGGTCTTGTCGTCTGGCCCAGTTTAGGGGATCTATTTGTATCTCAAAATCCCAGAGTAGTTTGTGCGTCTCACTCTCAGGACAGATACTAGGTTGTGCATATACCATTTGTTCGTATGGTCAAATTTAAACTCCTTGCACAATTTCCAGTGGATTACCTTGCCAACCCAGTCGGGACTCGTCTTATTCTCTTTCTGTGCTTGGTTGCAGTATTCGCTTATTATGTGATTGATCGTTTAGTCAATATCGCCGCATAATTTTCATCTGCTGTTTTGTTGTGTCAAATCTATTCTTGCTTTGATATGATTAGTCCTTATGACGATGTTTTTGCTGCTATTAGAAGAGATTCAGTTTCTCCTTTAAGGTTTCCCTTTTTTAGCTACATTCACGTTTTCTTATGTGAGATGTCGCTTGATAGTCACTTAAAATGTCTATATAGTTGTTTTCTTTCCATTTTTATTTTCTGTTTATTTCCATGTTCTTGTTCCTCATTTTGTCAGTATTGTTTCTGGTAGCTGTAATCAGTTTTCCCCTGCGCTTTTCTATGTAGTCTTCAAGTCGTTGTGTCGATCCCTCAACCTTATCTTTAATGCTGCAATTATTATTATTATTATTATTATTATTATTACGAAGTTATGATCATGGTTTATCACTGGAGTGAGTCACAGCAAGTCTCCTCTGGTTTCCAAGAATCTTGGCAGTATTTTAGCCGCTCTTATCAATGTTGAGGTTTGGATGGACATGATTCTTTCTTTGATTTCCAGTACCAGCAGCCTATTTCTCAAGCCCTTCCTTACTTGTCCAATTTCACCAATAACTGTCCTCGTATTTATGCATCCATGCAATCTTCAATGTTGGCCCGTCCTCTTCCTTCTTATTTTTGATACATAAAGTGTGTTTCTGTCTTCTATTTGATGTAAGGCTTTACGCATCCTCATTAGCTTTTTTCTTCTCTGGTCCATTTTCTAAAGTTCTTGTCCATCGCAAGAATGCTCCCTTGAATTTAACAGGGGGAGAGTTCAGGAGTTTATTCCTTTGATGAAATTCCAACTGTAGAGCTGGGTTTTGAGTAGTTTTCTCATTTGTCTGAGATGCTCTTTTGTTATTTTTTTCTTTCATCTCCATTTGTTTGACGGTATCCGCTTTTAATATCCTAAATACTTGTATGTTTTCATTTTTTTATCGTTCTATTTTTCCCTTATTTGGCATTTATATTCCCTCCGTTATTTTTCCTTTTTCCGCTTCTCATAATTAGCATTACACATTTTTCTATGCCAAAGTCTTGATGGAATATACGTATTAGTTGTAATAGGGTCTCTAATTCTTTTTCATTTCTTTGCAAACAGCTTGATGTCGTTCATTATTTTTAGTAGTTGTATTTTACGGCTTACTGGTTTTTTACAGCGTTATCTGGCGGTCTTTCACTGGAGTCTGAGTGGCAGCTAGTCACCTTAGGTCTCCAATACAATTGTAATATGATATGGTAGGTCCAAGTTATAAAGTTATAAAGAGAAACACAGTCTAAGAAGAAAAAAATATTAAGAAAAGAAAAGCAGACAGAGCGTCTAAGGTGAGTCATTTGAAAACAATAGTTGTAGGTCAGCTAGTCTCGGGTGAATGGCAACGTCAATTAGAAATAACGAAAAAAAAAAGGTGAGGTCCCAAAACTTCTGTGCAGGTGTGGAACCCCGGAAGCGGATATAACCTTCTTCCCAACTCAGTCGTATCTAGTCATATAATCCTTTTTAAGCTAGTTTGCTACGTTCGCTTATTAATTGATTAAAAGTTTCGTCTTTGTAGCCACATAATCTACACTTCCTTTTCTGTTGAACATTATCGATTACTCTCTTTGATATAATTGCTCCTTCTGGCCTTATTTTCTGCTGTTTTTTTTAAGAGATTCAATTTCTCGCATAAACTATACATTTTGTTGCAATGTACAGGGATTTCGAAGTGAGATTTTGCCAGTTTGTCGCTTGAAATATCCATACAGTTGTTTTTCTTCCCTGTTGGATGTCACCCACCTTTTTCCACACAATGAAATAGTCCATCTGCCATATATAGCAGTAGCTACTAATACCAGCTTCTTATAGGAATAGTATTAGAGCGTTGGGGACAGGAGATCGCACTAGATAACCTTACTTGCTACCGTAATAACGGAAGCCAATACTATCGTTGGACTATATCTTTATTCTGTATTCACTAATCCTATGTTCTTGTCTACTAATAGTCTCTCTATTGTATATACTTTTTCCTGAGAATATATCTCTATTTCCTCTCATATCGTGGTTTGTCCTTTATTTAATATTACAAGCGTTTACTAATCCTATTTTCTTGTCTATTAATAGTCTCTCTATTGTATATACTTTTTCCTGAGAATATATCTCTATTTCCTCTCATATCTTGGTTTGTCCTTTATTTAATATTACAAGCGTTCGCTAATCCTATGTTCATGTCTACTAATAGTCTCTCTATTGTATATACTTTTTCCTGAGAATATATCTCTATTTCCTCTCATATCTTTGTTTGTCCTTTATTTAATGTTATAAGCCTTCACTAACCAGAACGCAACATTCCCATTTTTGCTTCTTAGTTTTGTTCTGTTGATTTTTTTGTCGTCTTTGCCTTATTCTACTCACTGTAATTAGTATTTCTTTGTTCCTTTTATGCAATTTTTGAGTTCTTGTATTGATGCATCCACGCAATCTTCAGTCCTGCCGAATCCTCTTTCTCCTTTTTTACTTGACCCTTATCCATTTGAAGAGTGATCCCGACTATCTTACAATAAGGGCTGTTCTAGTGTTCATTCGTTTGATCAGATTTCTGCTGCCGAGCTTGTTTTCGATAAGCTTTCTCGTTCATCTGAGGTACATTTATATTATTCTTTTATCTCCGCTTGCTTCATGGTGTCCGCTTCCAATATTCTCAAGTATTTGTAATTCTCCTTTTCTCCAAGTGTTGTGATTCTTTCTTGATTTGGCAGTTCTATTCCTTCCATTATGAGTCATTTTCCACTTTAAATCATACGAATAAGACATATTTCTACTTAAAAAACCATTCCTATATCCTGGCCGTATAAACTTGTTTGAATCTGAGTCTCCATTCGTTTTATATTTTTTGCTAATAGCTTGATGTCGTACATGTACATAAGTTAATTCATCTTTTCTTGTGTTTTAGTGAATTGTGGCTTTAGCGACATTCTATCTAAGTAAGTGAGCGGCATCATTACAAATGGCGAACACGCATCTCCTTGGAATATCTTTTTGGAGTTTTACTTCTGCTAATATTTTTCTTCGTTCCGTTAATTCATCTCTCCAGTTTTTCATAGCGTCCTTGATGAATGTTATGACTTTAATGGATTTCTATGATTATTATTATTATTATCATTTTTGTTGTTTTTGATTTACGTCTTGCCAGTTGTTCAAACCAGCTTTAACAGGTTGTCTTTCACTGGAGTATGAGTCTTAGGTCTCCAGTACTCATTTAAGTTTTCTGGTTGATGTCAGGAATGTTGTAGTTATAAAGTAATTAAGTACGCCCGGATTAAAAATAGAAACGTATCCGCAGTGAATCAACAAAAAGTTCTGAATGGCTGAAGAGAACTCTAATGAAAACGCCACCAGACTGATGCGGGATAGGAGACAGGAAAAAAGTTAGTTGGCGTCCGGACACGACGAAGTAAAGATAGAGTTGAAGACCAGCCACGATCATGTGAAGACAGTCGAAAGTTGTGACCCCATTTTGAGTAGAGGTTTCACACCAGACACGAAGCTGTGAATACAAAACAGCGACAAGCACGTGTTAGAACAGCAATAGGAACATGAAAGATAATTCAAGCTCTGTGTCTGCCCTCTCTCTTCTCTCGACGTTTTATTTCTTTTGTCCAGCTAAGGCTTCTTTACGACTACTTGAAGTAGCGAATAAATTTTTGTATTACAAGCAAAGACGGCATTTTTGTGTGTTGGTCACGTTTTCTCTTGGTGATACTGAAGAAGAAGCGCTATATGTACAAACCCGTTCGCCACGTAGTGGTGCAAATATTCATGCTTGTTTGTTTACATAGGTTTTATCGCATATCAACCTTTGTAGGTTATTTAATGCCAAATCAATTTTTATACGAATAAACAGTTTTATTTCCGTTTAGATGTACATAATTTTATTTATATATTTTTATAAGTAGAGAAATTAATATTTTTAATTGAATTACCACGACCAGAAAATCCGCCGATCACCAACGCACGATATAAGGGGAAAATGAACAGCTGTTTCGACCTTATTAGGTCTCATCAGCAATATCATACCGTAATCTCCACCACTTGAAATCGAACCAGCGGCCACAGATTGCAGTGTCGAAACTCTACAACTGAGCCACCAGTTCATATTGCACAGAAGTGACGCCAAATCAACTCGTCATGGTAATTGCGCAGCCAAATAACCTAAATTTGTCTTGCAAGTTAAATATCAAAACAGTTCTATTTCAAACATTTCAGTTTAGTTCTATTTCAAATATTTTAGTTTAGCATAAGTAAGTAGTTTAATTCGATGGGACCCATAGAAAAGACACTATCATATGCTACTACTTCAGGCCAGAGTGGACCAGGAAGCGATGTCAATGAAGGTGTATTCCGCATTCCTCAAAACTCCAGCATTACTGGAACCTCACCGTCAGATTGTTTAGTGTCATAATCAGGACACTTGTTGGTGGGGGTTCTTAACCCTCTGCAGAGAGGCAGTCGGGATATTCTACAACTCCAGCCGACTGACCCAAAATGTCTATGCGTTGTAGTGGCAATAGAAGTAAACATGTCTATTGAGACTGTACCAGCACAAACTTTCATTTGAACACCATAGCGTTGCAAACTTTTATTTTTGCCGTGAAATATTTCAACCGTCTATTTGGTGTGTAACAGTAAACTAGTTTGTTTGATGATTATTCCACTGATATCCAATCCCTATTGTCCCTTCTCTGAGCAAATTGGGGACCATTCCAAGTGCACCAATTATTACTGGTATTATCTTCACCATGATGTTGCACAGTCTTTTTACTTCTCTTGCAAAGTTCCGGTATTTGTTAATTGTTTTGCTTCTTTTTTTTTATTTTCACTCTGCCGCAACGATAAAATCCACAAGTCGTCGAGTTCTTTTTTTCTTCTTAACTCTCGATCTGCCTTTCTGTCTGGGATTTGGTGATTTTTTCTATCACAAACTTTCAGAGAATTTTAAACATCTCTTTCTTTAGGACGGCTTCTAGTTTGTGCATATATGGTTAAATCTAAATTATTTGCACGATTCTAAGTGGGCCATATTTTCAACCCAGTCATGTTTAGTATTGCACTCTTTTTGCGTTTGTTCGCTGCATCTGCTTACTATGGGATTCATTGTTTCATCTCATTCTCCGTATAACCAACGCATATTATTGATCACTTCATGCTAGTTTTTCATAATACCATTAGCTGTGGAATTTCACTGAAATCTAAGTGACAACAAATTTTTGGGGGTTTCATGATCCCTTCTCAATATTGCATCCTATCTTAACAATTACCAAGTCCATATAGTCTCGATTATTCCTTTGATTTTCAATAGCATCAGTCTTCTTTCTAAACTTTGGCAACTTTTCTTTGATCACTTATAACAATTGCTATCAGCATTTGGATGGTCCTGACTGATTCTTCCTCTCATCTCCAGTTCCTATAATCTTATTTTCATGCTTTTGGAGACAGTTATAAAGCAAGAACCGCAATTGGCATACCCATAACCCGCATCTTACGCAACGTTTTTGAGAATATTTTTCAGATATTCTTCTATTTTTAAAATTAAAATCATGACTTGCGTGACATTGAAGATAATAGTAAATAAAATCGCATTTAAAGCTAAGCTGAATTCCTGAACGTAGATAGTTCAGTAGCTCAGTCATGTAATGCTTAAATCTACATTTAAGTCACTGTCAAAAGGCAAGTGTAAACACACTGGTGTTTTTGCTTTCGCCATTCACAAAAATTAGTTCAACCTGATGATATATGTGTGACATCATCATCATTATGAAGGCGTGCTGACAGAAAGTATTTCCTTGAGTCTCTCTCACCATCTGTCACTATCGGTAATAAGTATTGACAAATCCTCCAGGCAACATCCAGTCATGAAAGAAATATAATGTAATAGTTAAAGTAGCTGAGGCATTCAACTTCGACTTAACACCGTCTGACCAGGACATTGAGTGTTGGGTAACAGAATTATTGGATCCTTTATCTACAAGAAGGTAAATTCACCAGTTTTATTTTTGACAAAAACGTAGCTATAATAGACCAACAATATATACAATTCAAACATTAGAGTAAGAAAAACAGTTGTGTCCATTCACAGGATATACTAAAAGGAAACTTATAGCAACTAATAAAAACAGCAACTACCTAACAACGTGTAATTTGTATGAAATCAAATTCCAATTCAATGCTAGTGTCTTTAAACCCATTAATCAATATAGAAGTCAACGTATAGCCTTCCATGGGGCTTCATGATCGTCAAACAACAAAAATGCCATTTAATGACACAATAGTACCTGCTACTGCACCTCATCTGGGCTAAATACCATTTCCCCTCGAAGGTGGAAGATAGGTGACGTGTTACCAGGTCAAACTTGATACATTTCTTGTTCTTTCTTGCAGGCTAACGAGTTGCTGTGAGTTGGGTACTGCATGAGGTTATTGAAAATCTTGGTCATTTGGGTCTCGAGAAAGTTCGTAGTGGCGCTGTAATGATTTGAGTTCGCAAGAACAACCAGTGAAACTGGTGACTGTTTCTCAGGGGAAAAAATAAAGGGCTTTTGTAAATATTAATCTAGATGTAATGATCAAAACGCATATCCTGTGATTTATAATGTCCTTAGTCATTTGTTTTATGCTCCTCTATTTAACTCTTTTCCCAAAATGTAAAATCCTTTTTATAAAATCTGCACAACGATGTGTATGGATGTAGAAAAGATATTTATCAAGGAAGAGGCATCCCTCCAGGTAGCCTTTTGTCTGCAGCACTTCCCATAAATAAAGTAGTTTACCACCTCTTTGTCTCTAATTAAGAATATGTTATCAGTCTCCTAGATTTGTAGCCAACTAAATAGATTCTAATCTGCCCCCAAAAATAATTATAAATTTTTGTTACATTGGCTGAAAGCAGATATTTTCTTAGATTAAAACCAGGAATATTTTCAAAGGTTCTCAGTTCCAAATTGCATTGATTGCATAAAACAAACAAATTTGATCGTATGAAACGAACTTATCGATAGCATAAACCAGACATATCTATGGTAACCACATTAAAATTAATTGTAGATATCGGCTCCCATTTATACTTGCCATATATACAGTAAGGGTCGTTCCAGCAACACAACGTAGTGTCTACCCTATGTGACACTTTGTAGAGTGGATAAACACCCCTTCAGCACTCTGCCAGATGAACTGGCTAATAGCTATAAATAGCCAACGATTAAAGACTTCGGGGGTTGATTTTAATCAACTGGATCCAGGTGATGGGACACATTTCGGCCGGCCGTGATGTCAACGGCACGGAACTGGTCGGGTGTGTCTCCTCTTTAGACATACTTCGAGCCTCAGGAAGCCGTCCCACCATGCTTTTACCCTCCTCCTCGGAGCAAGGTTTATCGCCTGGCGCCTGAAGCGCCCCTATTTAGGGGAATGCCGACGAGGCCCGAGGCATTTTGTGGAATGCCAGGCGTGTCTGTACTATGGCTCTGCGCCGGGACCCACCTTAAAAAGGCCTTGTGCTACACTCGTCCGTTTGGGGGGACGTGCGACAAATACCATTGATTTAATAAGCTGATTAATAGTTGGATTGATTTTTCTTCGTTTTGCTATACAGCATTTTGACCCTCCTCTATTTCTTGTAAATTCACTCGTTAATTATTTGAAACTTATTGTATAGTATCTTTTTGTATGTATCCGTTAGCGCCTGATACTGGTGCTAGATAAATATATTAAGCACTCATTTTTCTCTGTGTATCCTTCACCTCGACAATACAACAGACACTTAAACCTCATCTACAACAATAACCTGCAATTAAACAAAACAAATATAACAGAGTTATGAACTGCCTACAAACGTGAATAAATGCACCAAAACAATGACCCCATATTATGTTGAGTGGCTGCCGTTATTTGGGAGAACGTGGAAGTGACTCATTATTGGCTACCTATGTATATTTTGACAAATTTTTCTATCTATCTCAGTATGTAAATATCAATCAAGCAATCAATGAATCTATCAAATTGAACTGTTTCAGAAAAACCTTCAAACTCGTTTTCGAACAAAAATATTTTCATAAAACCCCCTTTAAAAACCAACCTTGTGTCGAAATTGTCTTCTTGAATGTACAAATAAATAATATAATGAGAATGTAACTTATGTATTTTTGAAAACATAGAAAAATAATTGAATGCAAGCAAAACAATAAAGAAGGATTGAATATATTCAGTTATAAGTCCATCTAATTATTCATTTAATATTTTTTTATTCAAAAGTCAAACTAAATAGCTAATGTAGCTAAATTACATACGTTTACAGTTTAAAGATAATTACATGACATTTTGTGGATACAATATAATGAGATTCTAACGTACAAGTTAGTTCTTCTGTCTTTGGTTATAAGTATTTATGTGCTCCCAATAGGATCAAAATATCAGCTCCCGACTGAGATCCCAAAATAATTTTCATTCCTCCTCAGCTCTGTCTCGGGTAAACTAAGCGAACCCTGTTCTAGACATTCTATGCCTCAGGAGTAGGCCATCGCTTCCATAAAACAGACTGCCGTTATTGAGTACTTTTTTCCGGGTAGAAAACGTAGTAGTGTTAAACCCCAAATTAAACAAACCTTATGTCGAATTTGTCTTCCTGATTGTACAAATAAATAATACAATAAAAATGTAACACGGTGACACGAGTTCAAATCCTGGACCTGACTGGTTGCATTTCACATAGCACTAATACCCTTGGGAAAGGTATGAATCCAATTATTCTCCCTCCAGCTATGGGTAAATAGTAGGGAAGACTGGATTCTTCAGCCTTGGTGAGGTAACTAGTCTAGGAGAAGGAAAACTCTGAATTCAAACCTGTTAAACTCCGCTTAAAAATTGACCTTGTGTCATATCCTGCCCGAGCGGAGGGGTTGGGTAAAGAGGATAAAAATGTAACACTTTTTTTGTTATGTGAAGAGTGTCATATACAAACTATGTATAAGTAAGTAAGGTGGGCGAACTTAGTCGCTTTTCAATAGCTATTTCACCGAAGTGTAAAGGAGGGTGCTACTCCATTCCCTGGATTACTCCACTTTACCCTTGATCTGTACTTTGTAATGTTGAATGTTAAGCAGGGCGGCATCAGATACCATTTTTTGAGTCTTTGGTATGACTCGACCTGGGATTGAACCCGGTCTCCCGAACCATCGGCGAACACTTTACTCAGTAAGCTAATATATACAAATGATTTAAAAATGATGCAACCATCTTTTTAACACTTATATTTAATCTATTCTCAATCTTAAAATAGTTTTGAAGTAAAAAGATTACCGTAATAAACTAATTATACGTACATGTTATTACAATAAATTGTGAAGGTGATTTCCTTTAACATGGATGCAGGTTCTCACACGTTTAATTATATTTTCAGAAAATATTCTTTAGATTTTACCTTTCATGTTTAAAATTTCACTTTCAACATTAGCCTTCATGCGAAAGCGGATTATTCTGTAAAACACATAATTAAACCCTTAAAAATCTCCAAAGAAAGATATACATAGAATAAGTTCCCAAAAATGAACACATTTCCGCGTTAGAAAACGACATAGCTGGTTGAACCTTAAGGAATAGAGGCCTAAATGAGGTTAGCGCACGATGCAAATATTTCAACGATTAAATACTGTTGTCTCTTCGTACATTGTTATCACATGACTAATACATTAAAATAACAATCAAATATGCGCCTGTTTCAACTTTGAATGCTTAAGGTTACATTCGTTATTAAACAGTAAAGTAAAAGTCTTCTTTCCTTCCATTATTCCATAATATTGATAGAACCTGATTCTGTTTCCTCTCGGGGGTGGGGAACATTTATTCCGAAGCACCAAATTATTTTTTTTACCTGAGTTTATTCCATTATATCTCTTATCGGGTCTAAATATTAAATAATTATCTTCTGTACCGAAAAATTTGTAAAATAGTTTTTCCTCCGAATCTGCTTGGACGAAAAGAAAGAATCCCATAAAATTAGTTGCGTGGTTATAACAATAAACCATATCTGATAATGTGGTTCTAGTACTAGGGATCTAGTACCCATCAAACACAATTACTCTTGGACCCACACTGACCACTTGATGATATATAAGCGTAAATTATTTGCATTTACAAGAATTACCTGAAACTGTGATTGTTTACTAACTATTATGATTATTTGAAACCAAAGAAAAAAAGGGTGCAAACAAGTGATTATTATCAAATAGAATAATTTCATGAATGAATATAATAATTAGTAATTGATCAGAATAATTGAAACTATACGACTGGGTGCAAATTATTTGGATTAGGTAAGAATACTTGATATTGTATAAATCAAACCCACTATTATTAAATAATTAACCAAAAATATAAACATGAACAGATTTGCTTCCCTAACCTCTAGACACAAAATAACTCTCGAAAGATTGACATAACATTAAATAAATGAATCTATAGTTCACTTAACCTGTAGAAAGGAGGCTAGACATTTTGATTTAGTCTTGTGATGTGCCAAGAGACCATCAATTAAGTTTTTGAGAGTTTCACAGAGTAAAGCTGTGTAAATTTCTGAATCGTTTACGATCGTCTTTCAAACTATATCTTCACTTTCTCTTGTTTTACTATTTTTGTAGCACTTTTAATAATGAAGAACTTTTGTTTTCTTTTCTTTCCAGTTAGAATTACGACATCTTTTATATTTCACATCTTTCTTTTTACTCAGTTTCCCTAATAAATAATTTTCCCTCTTTAGAAGATATCTGTCGTCAGATTCTTTCCCATCAAGAACAAATATTGCCATACAATCTTCCATTGTTTGTCTAACAATTATCATATCGTTCTCTTCACTCGACACTTTTGTATTCCTATCTTTAAAACTCTTCTCTTTAAATAACATTTTTTTTTCAAATCTATATTTTTCTCTTTTCTCTCTTATCCTTCTTTATTTACTTTTTCATTATCTCATAACAAACGCAGACAAAGGAAAACGAATACATTCGAACAGCAACTTCAACCTTTCTCTATTTCCTTTCACCATACTCATTCCATGTTCCTGTCACCTGCTTTTCATTCACACTCTCTTTTAACATCAACACTTTTTCTCTTCAGCATTTCTCGCACCCGACAACAACCAATGATTATATTTGTTTACGTGATCAGCATTCTGTAGTATTCGTCATTTCTTGGTTACCAAAAAGCCATTTAAAATTTATGATCGCTTTCAAGCAAGCCTGGTATTTTCGAACATTTTAAATACATCAGCAAATTATATAGAAAAAAGAACGACTATAATCCACAAACGTTACGAGCCATTTGTAGGTCGCTGCCTTTTACGTCTTTCACAAATTGCATTCCAACGTATCCCCCATTATCAACAAATGCGCTCACTGTTGGCCATTTTAACTAAATGGCTATAAAAGACATGATTAAAGGAAGCTGCTTCTATCCTTTCAGTAAATAAAACAAACTGTATATTCGACAGAGTATACAAAGATTTATGTTGCATCTTTTTAAGGAGTTTGTACATAAATTCAACACACACACACACACACACACACACACACACACACACACACACACACACACACACACACACACACACACACACACATACACACACACACACACATATATATATATATATACACATATATATATGAGCTAAATTCATATATATATATATATATATATATATATATATATATATATATATATATATATATATATATATATATATATATATAGGCGGGAATCTTTATGTATGTTTCCGCATTTCTGCCGAGTTTATTGTATCCTTATATTCTTCCGAGGATCTTTGTAATATCTTAGAGCTCTGTCTCGCACCAAAGTACCCCTTTTGTCTCTGAACAGTGTAATATAAGTGCACTCGAAGTAACATACTATTTAAAAGCTAATTTCCTTTCCCACTAAAGCTGTACAATGTCGGCATATTGCAATGTCACATACTTACCACCAGATTAAGCGTTCGAAACTCGGCAAAATTTTATATAATTGTTTATTTCAGCATGCAAGAAGAAATTTTCTTTAACCATTGTGCTGTGGTTCACAAGTAGGTCAATTCATAGTGATCAGTGAGTTCGATCTGCTCACAGTGCTTCTTGTGACAAATCTATTCAATGCTTAGCAGATAATTCATGTTTTACCCTTATCATTATTAGATTCGGTTTCATACTCACACTCATATAGAAATATTGCACGCCAAAAGTTTCAGTTCATTTGAACATGATAAAATTATTTATCTTAACACAAATGTATATTATTTAGTCAGTAATCAGTCACTTGAACATATACAATTTGTCTCACGAAATGTACTCTCAAGTATGAATAACGTAAATGCCTGTATTACATTGTTACACAACATTTTTAAATACCAGGAATATTTATGAATTTTATTGCACATACAAACTCACAAACACAAACTCACAGTTACACACACACACACACACACACACACATATATATATATATATATATATATATATGTATATATAGGTGCGTGCGTATAGGCATAGATATCCTTGTATACATATTCACGCGTGTACACACACACACACACACACACACACACACACACACATACACACACACATATATATATATATATATGTATATATATATATATATATATATATATATATATATATATATATATATAGAGAGAGAGAGAGAGAGAGAGAGAGAGAGAGAGAGAGAGACAGAGAGATTACATTTGTTTTGTAGAATTTTTCTTGCGCGTGTTCAATTTAATATCAAAGACATACACACTCATATGGTAATATAATTTCTAAATCGAATTTCACAAAAGAATTCGAAGATCACGACTATATTCACAATCTATCTATCTATCTATCTATCTATCTATCTATCTATCTATCTATCTATCGAGCTTCGGGTAATATATGAAGTTTAAACAAGGTCAGTTGACATTCGATAGAAATATCGCAAAACTGAGGCACGGTAAATAGGTTTGCATTTTATGAATTCGTTTATAAATTCGTTCTAAAATCTAACATTAACTTGATTTAAAATTCAGTTGCACACACACACACACACACACACACACACACACACACACACACACACACACACACACACACACACACACACACTTTATATATATTTATATATATACATAGATGGATAGACAAACGTGGGATAATCAGATAAATAATCAACAAGAAATATGTATAGTGGTATATCCATGTGCGTATGTTTACCTACTTTATACAGATAATATGAGTACATGCACATTTATAGAAGGATATATATATACATACATATATATATATATATATATATATATATATATATATATATATATATATATATGTGTGTGTGTGTGTGTGTGTGTGTGTGTGTGTGTGTGTGTGTGTGTGTTATCGATTCATTGAAGTTGGTAATTGTTTTTTTAATTCGGTCTATATATGTATATTTGAAGAGTTACACAAACCTAAGAAACACTGTTCCAAGTATATTTTAATATACTGTACATGACAGTATTAATGTTTCATGTTTCATGGTAATTTTCCTTTTGGTCTGTCCAATAACTTTTCAGCAAGAAGCAATATGAAAAGATTATTAAAACTATACACGAAATAGAGAAAATGTTGCTGTATATTCTTTTATATTGATTTCGCATAATTGCATTTCGAAAAGAAGGGATACTATTCCCTCTGAAGTTAAGCCGTTCGTTAGATAGTAACGAAATGTTTAGTCTGGTTACAATGATTTTATCAAGAATTAAACACGAAATAATGGCATTTTAGTAAAACTGCTTTCTCAAGTATTTACTTATTTATAGAATAACATTAACATTAATAATCTAACCACATCTTTCATTTTGTGTGTTATATCGTCGTTGCTTTTAGATGAGTCAAATATTTTCGCATAATTTAGTATAAGCTAATTTGTGGCACTCATATCACATGCCCTAAGCTGCTGAAATCGTGGTCAGTACTCTCTGTGAGAGGTAGTAACGTGGTATTTTGTACACTGACACGTTGTGCATTGTTTCATTTCGTATGAGATTTAAAAACCACATAGATGAATGTGAAACGTTAAAGAATTTGTGTTCGAACTTGGTGATAACGCCGCAGAAGCCAAAAAAAAAAAAAAAAGAAAAAAGAAGAATCCTTGTTCAAAACGTGAAGGCACAGTTTATCATATTAAACAGAAAGTTGAAGAAATTCACCAGACTGTCAACGATTAGGTATTGTGCAAGTAGCACTAGGAACCTCTCATCTCACATCTCAGTATTGCTCGTCACTTTCATGACCCCTGCATCTAGAACTCCCTAATTGTGTTTCACTTAACCAAAATATTTCAGAACTTTTGACTCACAACAGTACATTTTTGCAACAAAGCTAAAAGCGTTTGAATGAAGAAATTTCTCAAAGTTTTCTAACGATTAATTTTTCAAAAAAAAGATCCTTTGGACGTCGAGATAACTTAGAATCATCAACAGGCATAATGTGAAATATTCAACAATTGTTTGTATCTCAGAAAAGAAAGATAAGTAATTTCATATAGGATTATGTTTATTCTGTTATCTACTTCTAATGGTATTTTACTTGTCTTTTCTTATACATTTTAGCAATCATTATTTAGTTTCTTTTATCACTATTTCTTCTCCAAATAAAAACTTTGTTCTCAATTGACTAGAAATTTTGACAGGATTTGGTCGATGGCTGAGGTGTGAGAAGAAGAAAACAAGACGCCAAGCAGAGAAAAGAACCTAAGATTCAAGCTTGAAGCAAAAACTGAAGTAATTTGTATGCGTTATCAGAAATATCACAGGTTAAAAGTTCATTTCTCATTGTTTGAGGTGCCATCAGTCAATTTATGTGCCTACATAAAATCTCCATTATTGCAAATACATTCATGTATATACACACATTGAGAAGATAGCTCAATATATATATATATATATAGTGAGAGAGAGAGAGGGGGTGGAGGAAAGAGAGAAAAAGAGAAAGAGAGAGAGAGAGAGTGGGGGTAAAGAGAGAAAGAGATGTTACTTAAAAAATTTTTCAAAATTGATATATGCTATTCGTTCGGTCGTCTAATTTACAGGTCAAAAATGAGTTTAAATAAAATATTTTCACTTAAGTCTATGTACGTCTCTTTCTCTCTCTCTCTCTCTCCCTCTCTCTCTCTCTCTCTATCTATCTATCTATCTATCAATTATATATATATATATATATGATGATTTCACCAGTCAATTTTGACGTATGAGGGTCACCACTGATCCTCGGTTTTTTTGTTTGTACCTCACATGGGTGACTAATCCTGCCTTTGATTTGCGTACAAGTCTACACATATTGCATTTGAAAGACCAACTGGGATATTCGGCTAGTACAAGCGCACACAAGTTGGTGTTAGGACGGAGTTTTCGCAGATGCAGAGTCCATTTTCATTCAAAACTGACAAGGGTTAGATGACATATTTTTCTCTAATCCTTACGTTCCTTCACCTAGTTTTCAAAACAATCGAGAGGGATTTCAAGAGATCTTAGATTGCTCCCTAATTTATCCCTATAACTTCTATATATATATATATATATATATATGTGTGTGTGTGTGTGTGTGTGTGTGTATGTGTGTGTGTGTAAAAGTAAAGTTGGCGACCGTAGTCGCGGGCAACCAGAAGTCTCCCTTTTCCAAAACTACTACACTGAGGTGTAGGGGAGGGCGCTACTCCTTTCCCTGGATTGCTCCACTTTACCCTTGATACGTACCTTATATCACTGAGTATTAATCAAAGAGGTATCAAGTACCATTTTTAAAGTCTTTGGTATGATGCGACCTTGGCTTGAACCCAGTTCTTCTCCCGTACCATTGGTGAACACTCTATTTTACTTTGTCTCTCTCTCTCTCTCTCTCTCTATCTATCTATCTATATATATATATATATATATATACGCGGAAAAGATACTATTAAGTGATTTTCAGTAACATCAAGAATTAAGTAATTTTAAATAACAAAAACTAATTATTTCTGTGTAACAATTTTAATTATTTAGGTTCTTTAAATGTTTGGTTTTCCAGCAAAATATGCTTAAACTTATTTCGAATTGAATTGTACAAATCATTCTTGGTTTCCTTGTAAACTCGGCTAATGTTTATTTACCTTTATTTTTAACTTTATTTGATTACATGTGTCTGCATATATACATCTAATATTACAGTATTATTGAGCCAAAGGAGGTATACATACTGGTATTACATGGCACCTAGTTAATCATAATTCTCAAAGGTGACTCAGCTTCTCATATAAAACCTCGGGAGATAGTTTTGCTTTATTTTTTTGGTAAAAATATGTAGTATTTTATCTGCCATCAAATATTTTTTTTTCTCTGATGTAAAGATCAACATGCAGTGCTGATAAAAAAAATGATGCATCTCTACCAACCACGGAGCAAAGTTCCAGGTGTCTGATTAGCGTTGAGTGTATGCCAAAATACTAGGAAAAAATAAGTGAAGAAGCAGCAAATCACAAATAGAACACATTGGTCGATCGCATCCGAGTAGAGATGTACAATAAATATAATACGCTTTGCCAATGAAATTCCATTGTGAACACATTTTTGATCAGGTTGAGTTTGTGAAAGAACTTCAAGCATTTGCCAGTAATTTTATAAGTTTTGTAGTCTTTTCTTCTGATCTTTAATCCCTATAAAATTGACTTATATGTGAACTCTCTCTCTCTTTCTCTCTCTCTCTCTCTCTCTCTCACACACACACACACACACACACACACACACACACATATATATATATATATATATATATATATATATATATATTACTGGCGAAATGTTTCGGGCTAACTTGCATTCCTTTAAAAAAACGCTTCAAAATGAGATAATTTTGTATCTTTAAAAAAATGGTAAATTTGTTTCCATTATTATAGAAATAAGCATATAACTATTAAAACTATCATCATACAGCAGCAACATATTTTGTCACCTGCCTTAATTACAGCTTTACAAGTTATCCTTTTGTTTGTGTAGCTTGTTTATAAACAGATGTACGCGACCTTAATACGAAGGATTTTGCGTGGGCACCTTACGATTTATCTACTACAGTAGCCGTGGGGACAAATAGCTGTGAGCATTGTGGTCAGGGTAGTGTGTGATAGCCACTTCAGACTCATATGTCGGGTGATGGTTTTTCAGAGAGTTGCTCTTTACCTGTCTTTGCCAAGAGAGGTCGAAGTTTCGTCGTCTTTTGGTTCACCGAGAATCAGTTTCCCTAATTTTTTCTGAATTCAATATGTTTATCTTGTCACGTTAAGACAACTGACATCAACGCAATAAAATTCAGTTTTACTTTTATTGTTGGTCCGTCAAAAATCAATCAAAATATGATTTTTGAAGAGATAGAGAGATAGATAAATAGATAGATAGATAGATAGATTGATTGAGAGAGAGAGAGAGAGAAAGAGAGAGAGAGAGAGAGCGATAGATAGTGACATAGTGAGAGAGAGACTGAAAAGTAGACAGTTTTTGTTGATCGCTTCTGATTTGGGATGTTAAAACTTTTTTGACTGTCTAAGCTGAATGCCGAATAGACTCTCTTCGCTCAAACATGCAATATCCGGTCTGACGGTTGAATCCATTCTCTGCGAACGTCAAATAGTGAATATCCTTCAAATAATCACTGAATTACTATCCACGAGGTATCCTATTACTACTTTAAAAATACCGTCCACCAGCATTAACTTCAAAGAATGGTCTCTACATTCATTGGAATTTGTTATTTATTTTGTTTGTGTTTGCGGGCCGACTAGTGATTAAGTTCATTTGCTTAAAACAAAAGAAGCACAACCAATCCACTGATATAATGGAAACATAAATCTCGGCATTCTTTTCAACGGTTTTTGAACAAATAGATGGCAGAAATTATCAAGCATTCTTCCAGCACTGAAAAGGCTCACTTTCACTTTTGAGCTATTCTATTTCCAACTCACCAATCTAATTCATTCCCTACCAACTCAATAGGAGAGGGGTGATAATATTGAAATGGCCAAATCATAATTTCCAATGTTCTGTTACTTTTTGGACACGAGGTAATTTTTGACATAATTCAGGTGAGCGATTGAATCATTGTTTTCTTTAATGTTTTTTTCCAGAAATGCTTAAACCAAATGTAATAGCACGTGGTTGCAAAATCAAATAATGTTTTTGCAATTCCTTTGAGTTCTCGGGATTGTGAAATCGAAGTAAGTGAGTTCAAACTCAAGTCGCGTTATTACGTTCTCTTTTTATTACACTTGAGAAAAGAATGAACCCTTTCATCCCCAATCAAATGGTTGAATAGTACAATTATTGTCCTTTTATCATGAAGGCGTGGCACACACACAAAAAAAGCTTAAAGTTGATATAAAATAAAAAAAAGAAAGCAAAGAAATAATGACCTTTTCCCACCAAGGCACACCCACATTATAACGGACTCTCCACCACGCTAAATTATTGATACAATGCAGTCATCATTCGGTCTTTCTATGGATGTTGTTATCTTACTATTAAAACATTTAAATTTGGAGTTATTTGTCCACAATACCTGACACTCTGTCCATGTCCTTATATTATGCGTTTTCTTTCTTTTACTGATAACAATCTTTTCTGATTATTTATTTTGGGTAACTGTAATTTATTTTATGGCTATTCACCCCTGAACTCACCTGATATAACTTGATTTTTACCAATTGAGAGCGCCTCTATTTATTGCTTTGAGGGATTCATTTCAGCAGTTAATTTTAAAACAGTTTTCCTTTTATGTATTCTGCTCTCAATGAACGAGTGTATATCTTCAGCTGCAGTCTTAACTTTGAAGACTCCAGCTCTTTTTTTTATTAACATTTGGGCCAGTTTTAACGAATATTTCACCCCATGTCTAAAAATCTTCAACTTCTTTGTACCTCTGCAGAGGGGTAAGACCCCACCCAACAAGTGTCCTGGACATGACACTAAACAATCTTATGGTGAGTTTCCAGTAAAGCTGGAGCTTTTGGGAATGTGGAGCATCCTTCATTGTCTTCGTTCCCAGGTCCACTCTGGACCGGAGTGGTAACACCTGACAGGGTCCTACAAATAGATCGAATAGAAGTAAACCGTGGTTTCGAAAGTTTCCTTTTTTTACATTTAAACGCTGTATCTATACTAAATTGAATTGTTTAAAACAGAATTGTTTTGACATTTAAACTGCGTACCTATGCTAAACTGAATTGCTCAAAAATAACTTTTTTTACATCTAAACTGCGTAATCATGTTAAACTGAAATAAAACTGTTTTTACATTAAACTCTGTGTATTGTGCAGTTGGGTGGGGCTGTAGTAATTTACGAAGCTCTTTGCTTCGATGTAGCACAAGGCCAAATGAATGGGGTACCCAATGAGACTCGAACTCACTCGTGGAGGTTTGCTAGTCTAATTTGCTAACCATTACACCACCAGAGGTGCCCCAGTTGGGTGGGGCTGTAGAATACACCGATTACACCTCTGCAGAGGGGTAAGAACCCCTATAACGAGTGCCCTAGCTATGACACTAAACAATCTGATGGTGAGGTTCCAGTAATGCTGGAGCTCTGGGGAATACAGTGCACCCCTTCACTGCCATAACTCCCTGGTCCACTCGTGTCGGGAGTAGTAGCACATGATAAGGCCATATCTATGGGTAAAATAGAACTAAAGTACGTACTTATGCTAAAGTGAATTGTTTGAAATAGTATCGTTTTGTCATTCAACTGAATGTGGAAAAAAACTATACTTACACTAAACAGAATTGTTTTAATTGGAACTGTTTGACTAAACTGAATAGCTTGAAATAGAAATGTTTTTGACAATTAAACTGTGTACTCCTGCTATAAAAATGGATTTGGCATTAAGTAACTTACAAAGGTTGATATGCCATAAACCCAAACAAACAAATAAACAAACAAAACCAAAATCAGTGTTCTCTGTTAACAACAACCAGTGTCTCAAAATTAATCAGTGCTGAGACAGAATTCATAAACACTATTAACATTTAACTGAGTTGAACATTTCGGTAACCTCAAGAGGTCTATTGAATGGTTTATGCTAAAAACAAAATATTATATGTTCATATATAATATAATGTTTGTCATACAAGTTATTCATAATTTAGAAAAATATATTCTTAATAGCCGAATCCAAATAAAATATTTCGGTTGTAAGAAGAGAGTTTTTTTGAGGAGAAAGCCTGGAAAATAGATCTGTTATTAGTTTATTTCTTGCTAAATAAACTCACGATGAATATCCTTCAAGTGTTTAAATTCCATGATTTTTCTGGGGTTAGCAGTCGAAAGAAAAGATCTTTAACAAAAGTTTTTTTTTATTATTTTATTTATTCTGAAAAAATTACTTTTCATATTCTTTGACCGTGGATGTACAAAAGCACATTTTTTTTTAAATATTAAAAAAAAAAATTCGAAATTTACCCCACCACCACCACACACATCTATCTATCTATCTATCTATCTATCTATCTATCTATCTTGCCTAGTCGGTTGGGGCTGTAGAATACACTGACTGCAGAGGGGTAAGACCCACCCCCATGAGTGTCCTGATATGACACTAAACAGTCTGATGGTGAGGTCCCAGTAATGCTTGGGATTTGGGGAATACGGAACACCCCTTCATTGCCATTGTTCCCAGGTCCACTCTGGCCCGGAGTGGTAGCACCTGATAGGGCCCTATCTATGGCTTAAATAGAACTAACGGCGTACTTATGCTGAACTGAATTGTTTGATAAAACTGAATAGCTTGAAATAGAAATGTCTTTGGCAATTAAACCGCACTTACATTTAAACTGCGTGCTTATGCTAAACTGAATTATTCGAAAAAGAACTGTTTTTGACATCGAAACTGTACTTACACTAAACTGAATTGTTATATATAACTGTTTGAAAAAAACTGAATAATTTGAAATAGGAATGTTTTTGACAATTATACTGGGTACTCATGCTAACCTGAATTGTCTTAAATAGAACTGATTATTTATATAAAAATGGATTTGGCGTTAAATAACCTACAAAGGTTGATATGCCATAAAATCCAACCAACTAACCAACCTACCAATCTATCTATCTATCTATGTGTGTGTGTGTATGTAGGGGTGAATAAAAGAAAAATTAACTCCCTGACCAAAGTCTTTGTTTATTTGCTCAATTGTGACTAAACTATTTACATAGGAATCTGTCCTCGTATTCCAATTAACAAGTTATTATAACAACAAAAATTTACAAATGAATCATAAGACATTTGTATATAAAGCTGATAAGTAATCTGGACTTCTCATTCTATAATGTTCAATTTGCATAATTAACATTCAATTTTCAATACGAAGAATTGTTAACCAAGAAATCTATGAAAAAAAAAAGAAATTTCTTGTGTGACACAAATTACTTCCTTTATCAATAGTCTACGGATGAAATAACCTTGTTTTTTTTTTCAAACATCTTTAGTCTAATGGTGAAGGAAGCTATTATGTGACTCTAGAAGTACTTTTCAGGATAGATTTCTTTCTTAAGTATTCTTTTCCAAAGATCTATATTTTCTAGCTGAAATGTTGAAACATGACAAGACATTTTGATTAGAATTGAAGAAAAAGTGAATTATTATTTATACAAATTGATCATCGAAAATCACAAATAAATTCTTACATAGTCATTTGCATAATTTTATCTATTGGAATTTTTCTTACATTCAAAATTATAACTGTTTTAAAAAAGAAAGAGGGATATAGATATTCACATATTTGTTTATATTAGCGGATTTCTGCGCAGATTTGCATGTAAATATATAGATACATATAAATAAAAGACCAAATATTTGAGTTACTAGATATATGCAGTCTAGATTTTTCCTTTCTCTGTTCCAACTGAGATTATTTTTATTTGTTTTTTTTTTGTTGCCACTAAGTTTTCCTTTTTACAAAATTTTAATTCAAATCTTCATGTATACCCTAAATATTTAGCGATAAACGGAGTTAAGAATTAACGTATTACAACATTCTTTTATTTAAGGAATTTTTGGTTTATATTTTAAAGTCCATTCTAAAAAAAGGAATCCTAAACTTTTGAATGGTTTGAAACATTTTGATAATTTTACTTTATTATAGACAATTTTTAAAGAAAATGTGACAATAATTTAAATTCAGTTATTAATTGCCTTTGAGGTGCCATCATAAAAATAATGCAGCCGTTTCTTTAATCTTCTTATGAAAATGTAACAATAGAATGAAACTAACGAAAAAAAATGTGTCCTTATTTTTCGGTGGAAAATTTTGCGCATCAATTCAAATGAAAAGTAATCGTTTATTCTATAAATAGTTTATTTACTTTTTCTATTAACTTTTGAGGTACATTGATTAGAAATTAATATATTTTGTTCCAAGAAAAGTAATCGTTTAAAAATAAGTCTGTGAGTTATCGATTAACAATAATTTTGTTTAATTTTTGTTATTTTTCTTTTTTATTCTCTAAAAATCGAACATTTTTGCTCGGTACGATAAAATGAAGCGAAGAAATAAAAATGTGTCCTTACAATTAAAAGAATCTTAGAATTAAAAATGTCATGTTTTTTGTATTACTATTTTTTATTGTTTAGATTCTGAATTGTATTCATAAAACGGTACCACTGGCTTTGAAATATTTTCATGTTTTTTGTTTTTCTTTAGTCCTCCTGTAAATAAAGATTTTTTTTACAATCATCACTAAATTACAAATAAATAATTTACGAAAAAGCACTAAATTCAAACTTCACTTCGAGAGTCCTCGGAAAAACAAGATTTGCACGTGACATTTTTACTTACTTATGAAGAACGGTGATGATTTTCATCAATCGATTGATTTTTAATTTAATTTAATCAGTAAAAATCAAAAACTACTCTTTGTATACTTTCTTATGATAAACAAATTATATTGTACGAGCAATTTTAATTTTCAATGACGTTTCTTTCCTGAGACACGTACATACCAGAACAGATGCGATTTATATATATATATATATATATATATATATATATATATATATGTGTGTGTGTGTGTGTGTGTGTGTGTGTGTACATGTGCGCACTGTCGGATTGTTTTATTAGTTTTGTTTGGTTTGGTTACATATCAAACCTTGTGGGTTATTTAGAGCCAAATTTTCCAGTATTGCTATTCATTGTTTACGCACAATTAAAATGGCTTCAAGTATTTTTATTCAACACCAATATTTCTAATCGACATTATTCAATAAATTGTAGCCAGTTAAGTGGTACGAAGCATTGCTATCCATGACGTATAATTCAGTTTTATATCAATCTTTTTTTACACGCAAATAAATGGATAAGTAATTTTTATACGACTCGAAGATAGTACCCTAACAATTATTACCACTCTCGGTTAAGGTAGACATAGGAATAATGACAATGAAGAATCACACCGCAGGACTGGATCTCACCGTTTGGTAGTTTAGTACCATCGTCAGGATAATCATGGGGGTGGTCTTACACCTCTACCGAGACGCAGTTTGCGTATTCTATAGCCCCATCCGACAAGGTCGAAAATGTCTTCAAGTATTACAATCTAATGCTAATTCCGTTGAATATTAATCTATTGTTTGCACACAGTTAATTGGTTTTAGGTATTCCTATCTTATCTCATTTGACATTCAGTCACCGCCTTTAGGCATCTTTAAGGTAAAATGGAGTTTGGTTACGTTTTAGCAACAAGATAAATTTGAATAAAAGCGTCGACAAAACCATATAGGTGTTAGGACTTGACATGTCAGCTGATTGATCAGACCGGGCCTCTCCGACCACCCATGTATCTCAGTAAGGCCAAAGTGGTGTGTTGCAAGTGCCTTGATCACTTGCCGGGTCACAGACTGCTCAGTAACCGGGATCCAGAGCTCATGCACGACCAAAAGGTAGCCTCGTTGGTGGGGAGCTGCAATCGTTGTATTCTACAACTCCAGCTGTCAGGGGAATCTTTCGGTAAATATCTGTATATTGCATGTTTTTCTTTCTAAAGTAATAATTTCAGAAATTCAAAAGCATGCATGATTTTTACAGATAAGATAAAGAGAGGAAAGATTATCTAATGTATTTCAGTCTTCTTTTTGTGTTCGATTTTTGAAGTGTGCATCAAGAAGTTCATGCAGTTCATTTTGTTGCTACTTGCAACTTTATTGTATAATTCTTGTCACATTAATTGTGCATTAAATTTCAAATTTTTAACAGAAATATGCTAATGTTTTTTTCCATTTCAAAAATATCATAATATAATTTTATTTCTATCCTTACTAAACGTTTAAATCCTGAACAGAGGGAATCACAATTTTATTTACTTGTATACAAATACCTTGTAAAATCTATTAAGCATCAAATCATATTTATCTACCACTTTTTTCTCTTTTTCTTTCTCTCTTTCTTTTACTAACAAATAAAAATACATTCATATACATTATAATTCAATGTATTTTAATTAATCCCCTCAGAAGGCTAGACAATTAAAATTCTATACAGCAAAAGAGTTTCTTATTTATGTTTTGCGTCTGTAAAACGACTTAATTAATCTGGACGCAGCAGTTTGATAACTCTCATAATGTCATACAGATCTCTATCATTACCATATATCTACATTATTTCCATATGACTTTATTACAAAGACAAAGATGTTTATTTTTCTCACTGCAAGATTCCAAAACTAATATGCAGAAATCTATAGACACTAAGATGATCTTTTTTAAAAGCCGATATAATTTACAACTTCACATATATGATTGCATGAATTTAAAAAAAAACAGACAAAGTAGTCTACCGCAATATTATGCCAAACTAAATCATATGCGCAGTGATTTTCATGAAAACTGTTCTGTACTAAAATACTCAACCGTGTGCTTTTTTGCTCTCAAACCACATGAGACAAAAAGCAGTGAAATCGCTCGTAGAGCCTTCACCCAGTCTACTGGAATCATATCACCTTCTGTTGACCTGTAAAATATCATTTTCCGTCATTTGTTTCGAGGTCATCTTCGGTCATTCCACTTCCTCTGGTCTGTTGATGTTCATTTAACATCTTCATTTACATTTCCTGTCGTTGAAAAACCGAATGACAAGCCTCAATCAACGGAGATGTAACGTGAGCTAATAAAACTTCTAAATAAAAGGGTACTCTCATGAATGATATACTGACGCACACCACATTCGTGTTAATGGTCGAAGTTCAATTCCAGGTAAAAACCAGGATTCTTGAAGGCTATATTTCAAGACGAGCTTGTCCTTTGAGCTTAGAAACAATCTGAAAGAGAATATTTCAAGCAAATAAATGCTTAATTTAGCATTGGGACCTCGTCAGCATGATATTTAATATTGGTAATATTTCCTCAAGGAAGTTGAATCACGAAAGTATTCAGCCATATAGGGAGTCCGATACTGAATAAACATTGTCTTGTTTGTATTTACCTAGCCCCTTCAAAATTGACTTTGTGTTACGCCTTCTATCACGAGCAACATAAGGGTAATTCTAAGCTTGTTTAAATACATAGCGCAGTCTGTTCTACCTTTTACTCTTTGATGAAAAGAGAAAAGATTGATTTATGCTTTTCCCAATGTTTTCTTTCAAAAGGTGAAATACAAACGACTTCCGTCAAGAGTTGAACTTGGCTCACTGATCTCCTTTTCCTAAGACTATAATCACTATGACACTTGCCTTGTAAACAGGTAATTAAATAAAATAAAAAGATAAATGACTTGTAAGTATTTAACTTTATATTATAGCTTACATGGTTTCATTTACTAACCTGTATTTGGTAAATACTGTGACTTTAAATGCTTCTTTTCAAAGATCCGAAATTTGCATGATTTGGGAGTTTGGAGCAACACCATCTTTCTATCATTTTCTCTAGTTTGCCCTATGGTATATGAAACAATGTAGAAAAGTGATTGGTTGCATTAAACCTTATTCAACTTATGACAATAAATCACCAGCAGACTTGTAAAATCTGTGATGGATAGTTTGTAAATATCCTGGCTGATTCATGTCCAGTTAGATGAAGAGAAATGAATTCTCCCCAGGAAAGATACCGCATACAGAGAAAGTAGGTATTGCAGTTTTCAATCGATTTGATCTATCACCTTACAGTTTCTCGTATATAGGTCTCTGGTGGAAATTGTGTCTATAGAAGGTATACCTAATCGATAAATGCATGTCCCCGTGATCGATTGCATAAACTAAGCTCTATAGTTGGATTGGCTGATTGATTGAGAGTAGATTTCATTAAGTTTAAATCTGCTTTTGGTCGTTGTTGGTTACAATGAAGTGTCCTTTTATACGACTTTCCTTGTAGATTTTTGTTTATTGCTTAGGCGTAATGAAAGGCAGGCTTCAATATTTCAGTTCGATGTGCCCTTGACAAGATGTAGTAGGCAACGTATCTTATTGAAATTCAACAGTCGATTGTGGTTATCGCATTAGTAGACACTATCGCAGTAGACATTTTATCGACATATAACTGGAATAAAAGTTAAATATTTGTCGAAAATCTGAAATTTATCCACGTTAAAAGAGAATATTATTGAGTCATAGACCAATAATTTTCTTAGTATTTATTTGTCCAACCCCCTCCTTCATGTGACACAAGTTCAATTTTAAAGTTGAGTACAGTTGGGTTTTATTCAGTTTTCATTCTCCTAGATTGGCTGCCAAACGAAGGTTGAAAATTCTAGTCTGCCTTACTATTTACTCGAATCATGGCCGCAGACAGATCCATTCATTTCCCAAGGGCATTAGACCGAAAGTGAAACACCAACAGCCTAGTTCTAAATTTGAACTTAACATACCGACGCCATTTCAATGCCACTGAAATTGGTTCGCATCTATTTGTCATGGTATATTACAGTTATATATGTAATCATACGTGTCGATAGAACCATTCTTTTCTTGCGGGCGTGAAATAATAATAATAATAATAATAATAATAATAATAATAATAATACCTCGTAGCTGCAATGGTTGCATATTTTTCAGTAGTCATCGTTCGAGCCTAATTGAATGCTGATGATCTTAGCAGAAAAGGCCTTCTCCGCTTGAAAAACTTGCGTAACACAATCTTTCAAGACCCATATCTTCCAGGATTTTCTTTTATCTTTCTTAGTCAAACTACGGACATTCTGAGAGAAAACAATTGTCGGAATTTATTTTGTGTTATACTTCTTTCAATCTGACACATGATATCGTTGTAGAACAAGATAAAGGCAGATTAATAAAAAAAATGACCGGAGGATCCTTGTATAAATTGATAATTAACTTGATTGACAAGCAGATTATTTGATATTGAGTTTATTTCGTAATGGATGCCAAGTAATCATGGAGGCACTTGTAACGCCAATGATCTTAAGAAATGGACTCGATGGCCCAAGTTGAAATCTTGAACGAGGCTGTTTGCCTTTCAATTGTATCAATTTTTAAAATTTCTTCGGCGATTTTTATTCCTGATATTCTACTTTCTCTCAACATTACTGCTGAAACCTTCTCATTGAACTCAAAGTCAGCATTTCAGCTGAGATTGTTTTCTATTCGCCAACAAATTCAGAATTCAGTATTCGAGCACAATTAAAGTGTCCGACTTTTTAAATGTTTAATTTAAAGCAAGATATCTTACCTTATAAGATTGATTTCACACAATCTCCCAATACACATTTTCTTTTTATTGCTAAAAATATTAATATAATCTAATTCAATACTGACTAGAAAAAATGCCATCAAATAAGAAACATTGACTTGTTAAAACTGATAAAATGCAATACCACACTTAGTGAATGAAAAATCTCACTCACTTTTTCATCTCGTTTTAAAATAAAATAAATCGCTAGATGCACATTGTCACAACAGTTAAGTATCATTTCTACCAGATTTTTAGCGCTTCTATTTCATAATAGCTGCAACATTTGCATATTAATTGCATACATTAATGTAACAAATATTATGGGACAGAGTTTGTGTTTGTCTTCTACCAATGATCATTCATCTGCACCTGAATGATATCATTCCCTTTTAACACGCTTCACTCGTTTTTCTTCGCCTTTTTTTAGCTGTTTACATTGATTGAAGTGAATGTTGGTCTGGGCCGGAAGTAGGAATCAGTTCTCGCTGGGGACATGACACCAACAGGAAAATAATCGTTTCCGTCTTGGCGGTGAAATTAATGAAATCAAAAGACGCGCGACTGTGAGAGCGTGCTCATGAACACACGTCGGCCATTTTGAATCCACTGCTCAAATGGCAGGAAGCGTCAGTCATCCACTGTAATTGAATTTTCGACGTGTCAGCTGTTTATTATTCGTGATGGAAAATTATTACGAAAGCATATCAATGATATAAAACGTGTAGGGAACTAAAGCAGATTATGGATTTATTTACTCTAATATTTTACCCGCAGTATATTAACTTGGAAGTCGGTGTCGAGTGAAGACGTCAATCTATTGGCATTCACGTCTACTTTTTTTTTTCACCTGGTTTATTAGATTTGCCGAGTGATAACCGAAGAACAGTTTCACGGATTGTGATCCAACAAGAACTTAGAATTTTATGACGTTAATAACAAATATTTGCTGGATTTAAATCTATAAAAGTAAAAACTAGTATGACATCTAAAATCCTAAAAGACTTGTTAAATTGATTTTTTTGTCAGAAAATGCGAGTTAAAAATAATCATGAGAGCAGATGTCCTCTCTCTCTTTCTCTCTGCCTGTCTCTATCTCTCCTAGCCATAAGTTATCAGTGTCCTAAATGGAATCTGTCACTGGTTTTTAAATCCGAGACGGAGCCATTTACTATTTACTAATCGCTAATCTTTGGTAAAGACATGAATCCAGCTGTATTTCCGCCAGTTACCTGTAAATAGCTAATAGACTCGATTCTTTAAATTTGGTTTGGTAAGCATTCGACACTAAGGAAAAGTCTAAATTCAAACCACTTTAACTTCACTTTGAAATTGATATTTAGTCACATCCTGGCTATTGTAGGGTGGTTGGGTAATCAGAAGTCGTGGGAATTTGACCAGGAAATAGTTTCACCCAAACAGATAGTTGATTTTGTTTACTTAGTAGGCTTGTTTGAGAGATATATACAACGAGCAATCGCATTGAATATTTTACATTGCTCATATTATATATATATATATACATATATATATATATATATATATATATATATATATATATATATATATATATATATATATATATATAATCAAATCATGCTGCTAGAATGGAATTCCGTGACTCTCTCTAGCTATGCTTCTTAATTATTGATCGCTTCCAGCAGGTCTTTCAGATTACATCCTGTGTCTATACAAAACTGTTGTTGGTAGATTTTCATTGGTAGGCCAACATTAACACGTACGTGTGAAGGGGGCTATATATATATATATATATATATATATATATATATATATATATATATATATATATATATATATATATCCCTTGTTCATATGTCCATAATTTTTATTTTGAACGAGTTTCCCATGCCTATAATCAAGATAATCGAACCGCATCAAAGAAAATATAATTGTACTTATAGTAAAAAGAAAAGCAAATTTACCAAAAACGATAAAACCCATCCATGTATATTTCCAACGACCCCCCCCCAGAATTACACCGCACATGACTGATTAATGCTTTTCTCAAGGGGATTGCTACGGAGTTGAACCCTAACTGTTTCAACCAAAACCTGAATTCATGGCACTGATTCCATTTTTTGTACTTTTAACCGTTAAGCACTTCTCACCATACCTTTCACTTTATTGTTATCTTTTCGTCTAAATTCACAGCGATTCCACCAAAAATGAAAATCCTGCCGGCGTCTTTTTTTTCTTTTTCCTTGAGGCATTCTGACCTGTTGCATAGATTCTTTTGTGTTGAGATTGAATTTCGCTGCCTTAAAACTTTTGCACTCTCTTCGACGGCTGCAGATAGAGTGGTGAAAAATGAGATGAATATACCAGGAAATTAGATTGCAGAAAAGCCATGGAATGTTTCGATAAATAATCCATTGACGGGATAGAAGTCCTTTGAAATATAGAGACAAAGAGAATGAGGCAGAAAGAAGTGGAAAGAACAGGAATGATTTTTCTGAATTTAAAAAGAGAAAATGGGGAGGAGAGTATAAATGAATGAAGGAATGATGTAAAGAAAAAGAAAAAGATGGAAGCGTTAAAGGAAAAAGAATAGAAAAATTTTGAAAGTCGGAGAATAGTGAATAAAGAGAAGAAAGAAGAGTAAGAGAGAATGGAAGAAATAAGAAATGAAGAGGGATGGGATAAACAAGGAATGGAGAGAAAAAAAGGAAGGACAAGAAAAAGAATGTAGAGGGAGACTCAAGAAAAGACGAAGGAAAATAAAGGGAGGAAAAATAAACGTCATTGCAGTAGAAAAGGAAAAAGAAGAAAAAACGAAGAGAAAATACACTAGAAAAAAAAAAGCAAAAGAAAAAGTAGTAGAAAAAGGACAGAAAGGAAAGAAGAATGAATAAAAAATGATGCCAAAAAATAAAAGTCGAATGAAAGAGAAATATATGGAAGAGAAAGAATGACGGGGAAAAAGGGAGGGACGGAGGAAAGAATAAGGAAGAAAGAAGAAAATAAGAAAATGAAAGAACCAATAGAAAAAGAGAGAAGGGGGAGAAAAATGGAAGAGGAAAGTCGGAATCAAGAGAGAAAGAGGGGAGAAGGAAGAGAGACAGAAGAAAAAGAATGATGAGGGAAAAGAGGAGAAAAGAAGACGGGAGCAAAAGTGACTTCATTTAGGACGAATAAAAAAGAAAAAATAAGATAAATATAAAAGAAGGTGAAGGAGGAGGAAGAAAGAAACTGTATAAAAAAGGAAGTTTAAAAGAAAAAATAAAATGATTTAAAAATAGGAAAATGCATTAGAAGGAAATAGAAAAAGAAAACAGAAGAAGCAGTAAAAGAAAAAGAATAATTGTGATCTAGGAAAGGAATTATTTTTTAAAAAAATGAATTTAAACGAATTGAATACAAAATAAAAGAAGAAAAAACAAAATAAAAAATGAAAAAAAAGAATACAAGAAAATACACATATAAGAAAGAAATAGAGAAAAGAGAAACAAAAAACGAAAAAAAAATTGTAAAGATACAAAGTTAAACATAATAAAAAATCTCTCTCTTCGTATTTCTTCTCCAAAGGAGCCAGCTTGTCTGTTTGAGTTTTCAGTTGGTTATTTCTCTGTATTGATTCGCAAAGGTGGCGTCGTATTAAGAGTATGAACTTAAAATGATGAGAGGCTTTTGCTTTAGATTTCTGGCAGCTGATCTGCAACATTTCATATTAAAATTCTCTAAAGATAAGCTAATATTTTAAATTCAGACGAAATATCCTATTCTGAATTGAAATATTTGTCTTATAATAATGGTTTTGAAATACAATTGATTAATTCAGAGAATATTCATCTTCATCACACACACACACACACACACACACACACACACACACACACACACACACACACACACACACACACACACAGATAGATATTGATGGATAAATGAATGGATTCTCCAGTGGAACAGATTGTATGAAGGTCAATAGTTCATTTAAAGAAACAAAACTTTGGACGACTACCTATAAAGGTGATTTGTAAATGGCAGTGAAGACTAGTTTTGGACCATCCATAACTTTTGTATAAAATGTTGAAAGAAGAATGGTGCCCCATTATGCCACATATTTTTTCGAGAACTCAGATCAGGGTTTAAGTTTTTCTTTCTCTTTGTTTGTTTGCCAACCAATGCTAGAAAGTTCCATCTTTTTTTTTACGTACAGATCAAAAATGAAATATGAATTATGGATACCAAAAAAAGTTGGTTTTCTTAATCTCATCCGATCCCATAAATATAGAAGGAATCAATCCACACAAAAATATTCTCTCTATAGACATGAATATTGTTAGGTTGAATAATTTTAACTGCATGTAAATCTGCCAGTGGATATCTTATTCACACTTAAATTTCTTGAACACGGTCCAATCGATTACGAATAATTTGTAAACAGATCTATTTGACCTACAGATGGGACTCTAACAGGTACTACCACACTGGATCACCGTGGACTTGGAAGTAATGACAATCAAGGGGTACTCCACACTCCCCAGATCTCCAAACTATGAGCTTTTTCAAAAATCAGGAAGAGAATGAGTGTATAATAGATGACACATTTTTCAAGTTATCAAGGGGGATAAAACTCATCAAATAAAATATCCCTAGGACGTGCGATAAAAACTTCCATCCTCCTTCTGTGATTGAAATCAGAACCTTTAACCAACTTTGAGAATGAGAAATTGCTGACAGGCCTGAATCAAAGATCCACATCGATCTCATCCCTATATCTTGTATACAGCAACGGTCACTACTAATGAGGCAACGTTCAGGTGAGATCCTCACATCTACCAGTCTGGCTTGTGAGTCACGGGAGAAGTCCAGCCTATGTTCAATCGACACATATGTGAACAAATCTATAAGATAGTTGTCCTGCTGAGTCATCTCTATGAAAACGCGAATATATTACTACATCACAGCCGAGACTCATTGCTACTCATGTAGAATAACTGTAATGATTCTTGTCTCTGATATTTTCAATGAAATCATTTTTGTTTATCGAAAAACGTAATTCTTTCGATAAAATGTAAATTTGCCTAAAAGATATATCCACAAGTAGGAGTTTGATGTAAACTTTAAATTATACAGTGCAAACGTTTTACTGAGTTTTGTTGATATTTTTTTAAAATTCTGTAATTGACACATGAGCTATTTATCAACATAAAAATATCTGGATTTTACAACAAAAATTACATCAAAATAAATCATCAATACAAACTGACAATGCTTCATATAAGAAATTTAACACATGTAAATAACAGCCTTATATCAAGTACAGATGTAGACAAAACTTAACTAAAAGTTTTCTTTCGAAAGATACCGCTTGAAAGAACAAAGAACCCAAATAGTCAAAGTCTAAGAGGAAATATGTATTTTTATTAACTGCACTTGTTGACAGCGTACGATAGGCTGAGAGTGTAATTCACTGCATGCCCCCAATTTCTCTTTCCATTTAGTGAACATGATGAATAGCAGTCAGGAATAAGTAAAAATTGAGAAGCGACAACACACTCCAGGGTGAATAGCTCTTTCACTTAATGTAACACGTGGTTTTCGGGACAAGTTTTATGCAGAACGCTAGAAAGTGATTCATGACGAATAAAAGACCCAGTATATGCTTGTTACTGAGTATTAATGTCCTATATCTGTGCTAAGAGTATCCATAAATCAGTCATAATCGTACATGGAATTGCAACGTCTGGATAAGATATAAGAGAAAGTGCAGTGAACTGTTGAAAATGCATTTTACTTATCTTCCTGAGTGAATGGCAGATTTATCGATAGCCATCTATTTATATCAGTCAATAATTCATTCCTAATATGGTTTTTATCTATCTATCTATCTATCTATCTATCTATCTATCTATCTATCTATCAATGATCCCATTTGGAATTTGAAATGGAAAGGATGTTAGCCTCCTAGCTTGAAAGCATAATAAAAAGTCGACGCATAAGTCAGCATATTCAAACCTAGTGGGTATCTCTTTTGTGAGGAAGCGGTGCGAAACAATATTCCTTTTTTTTTGTCTTTTATAATCTATCATAATCGTGTATTCAAAAATATACATTACTAAGAAAAAGAAATCAAAATATTTATCTATTTATATATTAGTCAAATCAAATATTTATACATATGAATAAATGAATGTATTAATTAGAATACATACATTTATTGGTTTGTTCGCTTCTAATCATCAATGTCACTTTCATCATTTTTTGTGTATTATTGTTTCTCGATCTACATGACCTTAAAAAGATGTCGAGGTCGCATCAAATGGCAAGAATCATAGTTTTATCGTTGTTTTTTATATTGATATTAACACAATCCGATCACATAGGCAGCAAAATCTGTAAACAAACATAGAAAGACCGTGTTCCGCCAGTAAACCAAAGCAATATCAATTTCGCTTGATGACCTGACATTTAGTATCTCCCTCTCTTTCTCTAGCTCTCTCTCCCCTCTATCAACACACACACACACACACACACACACACACACACACACACACACACACACACACACACACACACACACACACGGATGTCTTACAGTGTCAGTTGTTAACTGAACACTGAATTTATCCAATCCTGAATAAATATCTTTTAGCGAATTTCTGCATTCAATTTATATATCCAGTATATGATTTAAAAAGAGCGTACTATTAGAAGTCAGGGACTTGTGCAAGTGTAACTGACAGATAGAATACTGCTATTACATGTATAAGTATTGTGTTTTATTCTCTATCAATAACATTTAGAAATAATTTCTGATTTATCTTGTTATTAATATTCTCCTTGCATCGTGTTATTATGGCAATTGTAGTTATTTAAATGATTGTGTGCGCATCTCTCGACAGGGAAGAGCCTTGGGCCGACTCTGTTATTATCTGTTGTAATTTTGGCATAATGTTAAATGCCTTCCACAAATTATTTCTCTGTAACATAGCCAAATTGCTAACGTCCGTGTATTTCTATAGAGAATCTGATTTGAAATTTGACCCATTGGGGAAAAGGTGAGAGATTTTGGACAAAGGAACCCAATACGAAGTACTGGTCAAAACTACAACAATAAACTCTGACCTTTGGCTTGGTGCTTTCATTTAAGATCGCGGTCACTGAAATAGAGAGATACGCTTGCATCAAGACAGCGTCTACAAACGCTTACACAAACGCAAGCTAAAAGAGAGTAATCTCAGTTTCTAACGCCCATGTCCACATACGCATACACACACACACACACATATATATATATACGTGCTTTTATTTGTATATATATATATATATATATATATATATATATATATATATATATAAGATATTAAGGGAGAGAGAGTGACAGAAAGGCTAAATTTTGAGTGTAGTACCTCGTGGAATAAAAATTCTATCGGAGTTAATATGCTTACAAATCAGGCACCGAGGATTATTGCATGTTTACATAGCTTGTTGAATAGGGGTTGGGGAAGTTTCGATTATGTCAGTCAGTAGTCATCACAAATTAGGCTATTACCATCTAGTATTAAGTTCAGCGAATGTATTACTGCTTTTAAGGTCAAGTTTAAGATATTGGAATATTTTGCGAAAATGAGAGTTTGTTATTATGGTGATTAAATTCAAAAGCAACGTGGAATTGAAAATTAGACTATTTTACTCTGTAAACCAAAATATCTCGTTTAATTTTTTAGGACGCTTTTTTTTATGTATTCTTTAATTATTTTGAGGTTCCAATTTTGTTGAGGAAAGGATTGGTTAGACAGTCTATACGCATATCAAATTCTTTAGAGTCTGAACAATTTCTTTTTATGCGTTAGGGATTTTGCGTTCAATAGGATGGCAACAATTGAAATTTAAATTACAGTGACCATCTGTGGGCTCAATGTAAAGAAATGTCGAAATAAGATTTTGTTGCTGATTCGTATTGGTCATTCTAAAAATGTAAATGAGGTGTCTGAATGTTCGAGTGTAAATTTAATGTTGTTACAAAATTTGTGATAAACTGATTTCACCTCCAAAATGAGTCTTTTGTATGTGTTCATTTAAAAATGATAGTATCCATATTTGTTGTAATGAAGGGCTCTTTGGTAATAATTGAATAATAAGCTTTGTTGGAGGGCATCCATAAAGATATTTTATATCTTTTATGCAGTTGAAAAATAGAAAAAAAACTTGACTTCATAGAACCATATCTAGTGCCCCTGTAGCCTTTAAATCTAAGGACTAATAGATTTTCAAACTCAGCCTCTGTTTAAAAATGGATCTTTGCCTTAAAAGCAGATTATGCCAAACAAATATACTCTAAAACTCAAGTAAAATTACAAGAGTAATATAATTAAGGAATAGGAAGCAGTGTCTCATCAACCGAAAAAGACATCGACGCGCGGCTAACGAAGGTATGGACAGCTATCGATAAGCTATCGATCATATGGAAATCACACCTGATCGATAAAATGAAACGCGGTTTCTTCCAGGCAGCGGTCGTGTCGATACTGCTGTAGGGGTGCACCACTTGAACGCTAACAAAACGGCTGGAGAAGAAGCTAGACGGCAATTACACAAGAATGTTGCGGGCAATATTAAACAAGTCCTGGCGGCAACACCCCACAAAGCACTAACTATACGGCCACCTGCCTCCCATCACGAAAACTATGCAAGTTAGACGACCCAGACATGCGGGAAACTGCTGGAGAAGCAAAGAAGAGCTTATAAGTGATGTACTCCTATGGACCCCCACATATGGCCGGGCAAAAGCAGGACGACCAGCAAGAACATACATTCAGCAGCTATGTGAGGATACGGTATGAAGCCCTGAAAACATACCAGAGGCGATGAACGATAGGGAAAAGTGGCGAGAGAGGGTCAGGGACATCCGTGCAAGCAGCACGACATGATGATGATGAATTGATTATTTTAGTTTTTTGTAAATTCTTTTGGTGATAAATTGTGTGCTAGCTGAGGGCGTCGAGGGTATAGTTGCAGGTTTTCGATTTCTTGAGGTCTGTACTTGCGTAAGGGTACGTCATATGCTTGTCAACCCGCATCAAAATAAAGATCAACAGGTCTGCAAAATATTAAACTTTTTTTGTTATATATCGACTGTTTTAGCGATGACACGTTTACGGAAAGGTTTTAGTTATTACGTAAGCAGTAGTTAAGAGAAATATTAAAAGAGAACATAAACGAAGACTTCAGAGTTGCAGTTGGTTGGTCAGAAGTTTAGCTGCTGATGGTGCTTTGGCGTCGAGCAGTCCAGTTTCTCTTGCCCCGTAGTGGAGTGGGACCTTGGTCGGTGAAGAAGAAATGAAGAGGGCGTTTTGTTCACCCCTTCTGCCATAAATGAAACAGCGGTAATTCTTTTATGCTATCTCTCTCGTTTCATAAATGACTACTGTAAAATCAGTAGCGGTAATAAATTATCATATCGAAATATTATGTTTCTGTCTTATATTAGCGAAATGTGACAGCACTTTTATTTCGGGTCCCGTAAGGTAACATTTTTACCTTTAACGTATATTTGTTGCCGTGGAATTACCGAAATCAATCCACCTGAATTGAGTCACTAATACCTACATGACTGATTTTCTTCAAGCCCTTGACAATATTTTACACACCTTAGCATATATTCTTAACGTAAAAATTCCACATCGAACATGTGACTAAAAATCACTTATTGCCAGTGGCAAACAATTAATATGCAATCACTATTCATATCCACAAAACTACCTTCATATCTCCCACTCGCCAAGGTAATCATACATATAATATAACTTGATAACGGATGTGTAAACATATTATCACAAGTAATATTATATGCATCCTTCTATCATTAACAATTAATTCACAATATAGCCTAAGGAAATTTGAAAGTAAATGTATCCTGAAAGTAAATGCACACACTTCAGTATTAATGTATTCTAAACGATAAAACTTTTTTTCAAAATTGGGTAAGTTTGATACACAGAATTTAACTTGTTAAGGCAAGTATCCGTATGTAACTCTTTGCGTCGCGTTCAACAAGAATGTTGTGTGTTACATATCAATTGTAATTTCCTTATTCTAATCCGAATATCTCACGCTTTTCATCGATGAGATATAGATTTCAGGTTCAAGTATGCGTGTGTGTGTGTGTGTGCATTCTGTTTTTTTTCTATCCAACTGCAGCTTTCAGGCTTTTACCACTGCTTTTAAGACATGGGGAATAATGTACCTTTGTCTAAACTACTGACCCATGACCTTTTGTTAGAACTCTGAATTCACAATATTCATATAACTTGAGTGATTATTTAAAGATACAGAACTAAGGTTGCCCGACTATTTTACTTCTATTTTGAAGAAAAAAAGGATTTATAAAAATTTAATGCAAAGTTTCGGAAATTCTGCACCAATGAAGATTCCAATATGTTGCCCCTGTATATATATATTTATATGTCGTACATGTGAGTCCTTTATTTGAAAAGCGAGTGTCATCAGTTTAAAATTTTGGGGCGATACGATCAGATATTTTTTAATTTCCTTCAACAACTTGAAATAACCTGCAATTTTCTTTATAAACTTAAAAAAGAATCCGGAGAAAACTGTGTCTTCAAACATATCAGAATTTCCCTGGTTGATAGCAAAATCTGTAAGCTTGATGCATAACTCCTTCTCTGAGAAATAAATGACTTTTGATAAACATGAATACATAGACATTTTTTGCGTACGCTTTTAAATCTCTTCCAAAATTATCCAGACATTTTTGTGAAGCTTGTTACGCTTTGTCACCTTGGCCATTCGGTTCAATTTCATCATATTCTAATGTCAAATAGAATAATAACAAATTATCTTTAGATGAGTACATATTTTTTAAAGTTAAGGTCAGCATACAATTAAAATAGTTTAAAACACCTTTATATAATATAATTAGTATTAGCAATCTGATTTCATGAGTAAATAAACAATTCCATCACTATGATGACATTGGTTCTATATTTGTTAAATTTAGTGTTTGGGTATGGTGGAGTATTATGGCATACCAATCATTGTTGGTTATTAATGCCCACTGCTTTCTCTCTATATATATTGAATATATATAATTTGTGAACATATTTTACAAAACGAACTTAAGCACATTGATTTGTACACAGCAAATGGTTGCTCCTATTGGTATGAAGCACTAACAATACAATTAAACATCAGCCATTTGTTTACACACAGTTAAATTATCAGACAGTTCTTTTTCAAACAATTCAGTTCAACAAAATTCATTTGTTTGCTCAAAGATTTAAATGTCAAAGAGTTCTATATGACCCCTAGATAGGAGCGTATCAGGTACTACCACTCCGGGTCAGAGTGGACCTGGGGGCAATGGCAATGAATGGGTACTTCGAATTCCCCAAAGAAGCTTCACTGATTAATGACATAACTAGAATGGTCTTACCCCCTCAGCAAAGATACAATCGGTATATTCTACGGCCCCAACCGACTGAGCTATAAATTTAGGGATCATTTGAAGAATATTATGTCAACTTTAAGTTTGATGTGTATATCAAAATAATGATCATTTTTTGTATTCACTCATTATATACTTTGTATTTTTATTTTTTCTTAATCTTATAATTTTTGAAGTTTAAAATTAAAACAAAAAAAAATATCACGTATATTCTCAAATACCTATGAGATTATTATTATAACTCTTTTGAGAATTTTACAGACCAGCGTTTACTGATGGATTTCACCTGGTCTTTCAATGACAGTGAGTCTCGTCATGTCTCCAGGACTCTTCTCAGTATTGGCTGATTTCAATAATGCTGTAGTTTGGATGGTCTTCACTCGTCCTCTTATTTCCAAGTCTTCCAACTCCCGTACCTACTTTGCTGACTACCGTGCGCACCAATTAATTATCTCTCTTTTCGATTTCTTTCAACTTTATCCTGTGGCCTGCCAGGACAGCAAAGTCCACTGTTTGGCAGGTTCTCTTTTTTGTTGACAATTGCCTGGTCATCTGGATGAGATTAGATGATCTATCTGTACCTCAACACCACAGTGAGGTTTATATTTAATCTTTTAGAGTTTTTCATATCAGTGTTAGCTGATGGTTTTTCACAGGAGTTTGAGTGATAGCAAGTCTCCTCAAGTCACCAGGACTCTTCTCAGGATTCCAACCGTTCTCAGCAATGCTATCATTTGGATAGTCTCTACCCGTCCGCCAACTTCCAAGTCCTCCAGGCCTTTTAATAATCCTTTAGTTATTGTGCCAAAAGCACCAATCACAATTGGCACAATCGTTACTTTCATGTTCCAAAGTTTTTTCAATTCTCTTGCAAGGTCGAGGTAGTTATTCTTCTTTTCACTTTCCTTCATATTTACTCTATGGTATACCGGGACAGCAAAGTCGACAATTTTGCAAATTCTCTTCTTTTTGTTGATTATTATAAGTTCTGGTCATCTGGCCGGTATTAGGTGATCCTAATGTTATATGTTAAAGTTAAAGTTATATGTTATATATTCAAGTCTCATAGGAGTTCATGTGTGTCATTTTCTAGGACAGATGCTGGGTTGTGCATATACCATTCATTAGTATGGTCAAATTTGAATTTCTTGCACATTTCTCAGTGGATCATCTTGCCGACTCAGTCATGTCTCGCTTTATACTCCTTCTGTGCTAATTTACTGCATTCGCTTATTATGTGACTAATCGTTTTGTCTCTGTCACCGCATAGCCTACATTTACTGTTTTGTTGCATCTTATCTATTCTCGCTTTGATATGATTTGTTCTTATGGCGTGATCCTGTGCTGCTATTAGGAGAGATTCCGTTTCTCTTTTAAGGGTTCCTTTTCTTAGCCAGGTCCAGGTTTTCTGGTATGAGATGTCGTGTATTAGTCGTTTAAAGCGGCCATAGAGTTGGGTTTTTTCTCCATTCTTGTTTCCTAGTTGCTGTCATTATATCGTCTATCGTGTTGTCCGTATCGTTTCTGATGGCTGTAATAAGTCCTCGTTCGTGTTTTTCTATGTAGTCTTCGAGCCGTTGTATCGATACGTCAACGCTGTCCTCGATACTGGCAAGTCCTCTTCCCCTCTCTTTTCTAGATACATATAATCTGTCAACGTCGTCTCTGGGATGTAATGCCTTATGAATGGTCATTAGTTTTCTTGTTCCTTGATCCATTTGTTTAAGTTCATCTCTGGTCCACATGAGAAAGGCTCCTGAATATCTTACGAGGGACACAGCCCAAGTATTTATTCCTTTGGTGAGCTTTCTGCTGGAGAGTTTTGTCTCGAGTAGTTTTCTAGTTCTCTTGAAATATTCTTTTCAAATCTTGTCTTTCATTTCCACTTGTTTGATAGTGTCAGCCTCCAAGATACCCAAGTATTTGTAGGTTTCATTTTCTCCGAGCGTTCTAATTTTGTCGTGATTTGGTAGTTCCATTCCGTCAGTCATACGTCGTTTGCCACTTTTCATGACCAGCGTTAAATGATGGTTTTTTACTGGAGTATGCGGGACAGAAATACCCCTCAGGTCTCCAAGATTCTTCTCAGTATTGTACCTAATCTCAATAATGTTTAGATAGTCCCCACTAGTCCTCTTATTTCCATGTCCTCTAATCATTGTATGAAACCATTAGTGACTGTACCCAGCGCATCAGTTACAATTGTTTTCACCGTCACTTACATGTTCGATATCACTAATATTATTATAATGTTTTTATTTTTATTCTACTTCTAGCGAGTTTTTTTAGCTGAAGATCTTTCACTGGAATCTGAGGGACTACAAGTCTACTAATATCTCCAAGACTGCTATCATTATTCTCTCCAATCTCAACAATGCTGTAGTTTCGATGGTTTCGATTTGCCCTAAAATTTCCAAAATTTCCAGCCCTCATCCAAAGCCTCTGAGGATCATTCCGAGTGCACCAATTAAAATTTCTATCACCATCACCCTCATGTTACACAGTTTTTTTTTTGTTCCCTGAAAGGGTCCAAGTATCTATCTCTCTTTTCGCTTTCTTTGATTTTCGTTCTGTGGTACGTTGACAAGTTCTTTTTTATTGTTAATTATCACTATGTCTGGCCTTCTGGATAGGATTAGGAGATCTGCTGAGATTTTAAAATTCTAGAGTATTCTATGTAACCCATTCTCTGGGACTGATTCTGTCTATGTACCATTTAGTAGTATGTTTCAATTTCACTTTCTTTCAAAATTACTTGTAGATCACCTTCCCCAACCAGTTGTGTTTAGTTTTATATTCCCTGAGCGCTAGTTTGTTACATTTACTGAGAATGTAATTACTTGTTTCGTTTCTATCGTCAAAAAACCTACAATTGCTATTTTTTGCGAATTATTGATTTTGGATTTAATATTAGTGGTTCTTATAGCGTTGTTTTGTACTGATATTAAAAGAGATTCAGTTTCTCTCTGAAGATTTCCTTTTGTAGCATTGTCCAGGTCTTCTAATCTGATACTTCATCAGTTTGAAACTTAAAATCTTCATCCAGTTGTTTTTCTTCCCATTTCTGTTTTTTTTTGGTCATTTTAGTCATTTTATTCTTATAACATTGTCATTGCTTTTACTGGCCACTGTAATTAGTCTTTTTTGCTCTTTTTAATGTAATCTTCAAGTCCTTGTATTGATGCATCGACGCTATCTTCAATGCTAGCAAGTTCTCGTCTTTCTTCTTTTCTTGACATATAAAATCTATCAATGTCATCTCTTTTATGTGGGGCCTCGTGCATCGTCATCAACTTTCTTGTCCTCAGGTCAATTTGCTTTATTTGTTCCCATGTCTATTATTAAAATGGGCCCGAGTATCGTTCAAGGGAGACAGACCAGGTGTTTATATCTTTGGTGGGATCTCTGCAGAAAGATTTTGATTTTGACAAAACCTTTCGTTCATCTTGGGTACTATTTTCTTATTTTTTTTTTATCTCCGCTTGTTTGACGGTGTTCGCTTCCAATTTTCCCAAATATTTGTAATTTTCCGTTTCTCTGGGCGTTCCGATTCTTTCTTGGCGTGATTGTGCTATTCCATCTGTTATATCTCTTTTTTAACTTCTCATTATGAGAACGGCAGATTTTTCTCTGCTAAATTCCATTCATATATCCTGGCTGTATATTCTTATCGTTTTTATCAAATTCTCCAATAATTTTTTTACTTTTTTCAAACAGATTGTTATCGTCCATCTACATGATATAATTAATTATTTCATAAGTTTTGGTAAATTTGTTGCTCCCCAGGCACATCCATGTGATGTAACTGAGTGGTGTCATCAGTATGACTCATCGTAATAGCGACATTTATCTCCTAGGAAGATGCACTCTCGATTTTTACGTCTGCAAAAGTTTTTCCTCCTGCTGTTAATTCAACTCTCCAGGTTTACATGGCGTCCATGATGAATGTTTTGATTTTGTCAGATTGATTGAGCATTTTCTGTCAATCTACTATCCAGGATTGCAGGACCATAGCATAGATCTTTTTCTTGTTAATCTACATAAGTGCAACATTTTTCCGCCTCGCTTTGCTCTCTTTGTGGATGTGCTTATCAATGTACTGTTCCTCTTTTTCTCTTATGGCATCCTTTCCGTTCTTCTGTAAACTGTCCTCCACTTACATGCGAGTAATAGATCTTCTCCCCACCGTAATGTATGTTTTTAAGATTTTTCATAAAATAGGTAAACATATTATCGTTTTACAGTGGTAGAGGATGTTTCCTTTTCGGATTTTTCTGGACGAGGGTAGTTTTCCATTTGGTCATCAATTCGGTTATATTTCCTCTGTCGCACAATAATGTTCATTCATGTGTGTATGTGTTTTCATATATTTGAATGTAAGTGGGTGTGTCTCTGTGTATTATTCGTGGTCGTTAGAATTAAAAGAATTCTTATCTTCTGCATCTTTGGTCGGCGTTAGACTGTCTCAAATAGTTTTTTTGAGTGAATTACTTGTGGATGATGTTCGCACCAAAGAGGACAAAGAGCGGTGCCTGCATAAACCCACGTGAACGAGCGGCAATGTCAAAGGCCCTTAGTGAGTTGAGTCTAAGACTCGCAGTTGAGTCTGACTGGGCCGAAGAGGCCAGCAGCTAGTTGAGACTAAGGCTCGGGGCCGAGGAGATGAGTCTAAGCCTCGGGGTCATAAAGATCAGTAGTCAAAGCCTCGCAATCGAGTCAAAGGCTCAAAGCCGAAGAGACCAGCAGCAGATGAGTCTAAGGCTTGAGGTGGGAGACACTAGCAAAGAAGAGGTGGGGCAGTCAGGAGAGAGACAGAGACAGAGAAATGGAAGGTGATGACCAGATGACCCTGCATTCTTGCTTGCTGTTTTGTATTTTCGCAAAGTTCTTGCGATAACCACGTATACACACACGAAGAATGCCAGAAATACCCCAGATCTTCTTATGTTTTGCTTTCCTGAATCCGTATTTGGACTTTTCTTCCTTCCTAATGAAAAAATGACAAACGAACAGTCTTCTGTTTGTTTGTTTGTTGTTTTTTTTTCATTTTTGGTCAACTTGGGAAATGCTCACTCGGGCGGGTGTAAGAAACAACAGGATCCTCACTAGAAGATCAACAACCATCTGCTGTATTGCCACACCTCCTGAAGGCATCAACTTAGATAAAGAGCCAGTTTGTCAAGGATGAACGTGAATTTTAAAACCAGAATCCATGTATTCCATCATGGCTCGGCGTTTCCCAATTCCTTACAGTGTTGAGCATCACACTGAGCGATAACTGTTCTATAGTTTCATCAGGGCTTTTTTTAAAGTCTTTGTAATGCTATTTATCCATTCGGCCTTCCTGTTATATTTTTCTGTTCACATACTTTACTCCGAATTTGTTTTGCGTTTTTGCATCTGGTTGTTGGTATATCATCGTGCATTCTCCACCAAATGTTATGATAAATTTTTGTATCTTATGCCTCATTTCGAATCTCCGCCTTCCGAGAATTTCACATCAACCTTTAGAATAAAGAACCTTTACGCAAAATATATGCAATATAAATTCTATATCTATATTCAGATTAAATTCTATTAATTAATTCATTTGATAGTTACCAAAAGTGCCTTCATAAATTATTTTTTAAACTAGTCTACTGAAATCATCTTTAACGTGTAATCATCCTTCAAGTGAAAACAAATTTAATCTTACTTTTTTCATATACTTTCTTTTTCTCATTTGTTCTATAATATATTTCTTTATTAAGAAAAAAAATCCAATTTTTTAGGAGACATAGATTCTGAAATATGTCTTTGCCTTAAACTCATTAGAATTATCAATCCCTACATAAATAATTTCTTAAAGGAATGATAATAGTTTGTGGCAATAGAATGATTGTAAATTGAAATAATTTACAATAAAAAACAAAAACAGAAAAAAGAAACGGAACAGGTTAAACATTTGTAAGCATACACTGTATTTTAATCGTATATCTAAAAGCAAATTTGACAATAATAATATCTCATTTGACACTTTAAGAGTTTGTCCATTTGCGCATTAAGTATATGTTTCTGAATTTCCTGGATAACTTATCTGTATACACTCAAAGGTTCCACTGAGAAGAAGAAAACCTTTCTTTTCTATCCCACTAATCCACCCCTATAACTGAACGTGTACTGAAACAATTTATGCAACTGATTAAATTTTGCTTCTCTCGGGGATCAATTAGAGACACATCGAAGTAACAAAGTGTGAGGACTAGAACCGATTGAATACTGAATGGGCAAGTGATTGTAGTTTCAGGCCATATAACATTGAATATCAGTTCATCTTTCGACCAACAAATTCACTCGAACACTAGTTCGGCGATTACTTAGATGGATGATCTCTTGAGAATGAGGATCGTGCCGCAAGTACGCGTCTTTCTTCTTTTCTCATGCCTCTAAGGATTCTGCAGTGGCCTGATGAATGAAATTCTTACGTGAGATTGACGCTTTATTTCTGCAACCACTGGATAATACAATCAGGAGAAAAATATTGACGCTGGCACTTGGACAAAGGCTACACTTATGGATTTTACGGACGCCACACGCAATGGCGTAAGGCATATTTTTCATAGTGATCATTGGTTATTAATGCCCACTGCTTTCTCTCTATATATATTGAATATATATAATTTGTGAACATATTTTACAAAACGAACTTAAGCACATTGATTTGTACACAGCAAATGGTTGCTCCTATTGGTATGAAGCACTAACAATACAATTAAACATCAGCCATTTGTTTACACACAGTTAAATTATCAGACAGTTCTTTTTCAAACAATTCAGTTCAACAAAATTCATTTGTTTGCTCAAAGATTTAAATGTCAAAGAGTTCTATATGACCCCTAGATAGGAGCGTATCAGGTACTACCACTCCGGGTCAGAGTGGACCTGGGGGCAATGGCAATGAATGGGTACTTCGAATTCCCCAAAGAAGCTTCACTGATTAATGACATAACTAGAATGGTCTTACCCCCTCAGCAAAGATACAATCGGTATATTCTACGGCCCCAACCGACTGAGCTATAAATTTAGGGATCATTTGAAGAATATTATGTCAACTTTAAGTTTGATGTGTATATCAAAATAATGATCATTTTTTGTATTCACTCATTATATACTTTGTATTTTTATTTTTTCTTAATCTTATAATTTTTGAAGTTTAAAATTAAAACAAAAAAAAATATCACGTATATTCTCAAATACCTATGAGATTATTATTATAACTCTTTTGAGAATTTTACAGACCAGCGTTTACTGATGGATTTCACCTGGTCTTTCAATGACAGTGAGTCTCGTCATGTCTCCAGGACTCTTCTCAGTATTGGCTGATTTCAATAATGCTGTAGTTTGGATGGTCTTCACTCGTCCTCTTATTTCCAAGTCTTCCAACTCCCGTACCTACTTTGCTGACTACCGTGCGCACCAATTAATTATCTCTCTTTTCGATTTCTTTCAACTTTATCCTGTGGCCTGCCAGGACAGCAAAGTCCACTGTTTGGCAGGTTCTCTTTTTTGTTGACAATTGCCTGGTCATCTGGATGAGATTAGATGATCTATCTGTACCTCAACACCACAGTGAGGTTTATATTTAATCTTTTAGAGTTTTTCATATCAGTGTTAGCTGATGGTTTTTCACAGGAGTTTGAGTGATAGCAAGTCTCCTCAAGTCACCAGGACTCTTCTCAGGATTCCAACCGTTCTCAGCAATGCTATCATTTGGATAGTCTCTACCCGTCCGCCAACTTCCAAGTCCTCCAGGCCTTTTAATAATCCTTTAGTTATTGTGCCAAAAGCACCAATCACAATTGGCACAATCGTTACTTTCATGTTCCAAAGTTTTTTCAATTCTCTTGCAAGGTCGAGGTAGTTATTCTTCTTTTCACTTTCCTTCATATTTACTCTATGGTATACCGGGACAGCAAAGTCGACAATTTTGCAAATTCTCTTCTTTTTGTTGATTATTATAAGTTCTGGTCATCTGGCCGGTATTAGGTGATCCTAATGTTATATGTTAAAGTTAAAGTTATATGTTATATATTCAAGTCTCATAGGAGTTCATGTGTGTCATTTTCTAGGACAGATGCTGGGTTGTGCATATACCATTCATTAGTATGGTCAAATTTGAATTTCTTGCACATTTCTCAGTGGATCATCTTGCCGACTCAGTCATGTCTCGCTTTATACTCCTTCTGTGCTAATTTACTGCATTCGCTTATTATGTGACTAATCGTTTTGTCTCTGTCACCGCATAGCCTACATTTACTGTTTTGTTGCATCTTATCTATTCTCGCTTTGATATGATTTGTTCTTATGGCGTGATCCTGTGCTGCTATTAGGAGAGATTCCGTTTCTCTTTTAAGGGTTCCTTTTCTTAGCCAGGTCCAGGTTTTCTGGTATGAGATGTCGTGTATTAGTCGTTTAAAGCGGCCATAGAGTTGGGTTTTTTCTCCATTCTTGTTTCCTAGTTGCTGTCATTATATCGTCTATCGTGTTGTCCGTATCGTTTCTGATGGCTGTAATAAGTCCTCGTTCGTGTTTTTCTATGTAGTCTTCGAGCCGTTGTATCGATACGTCAACGCTGTCCTCGATACTGGCAAGTCCTCTTCCCCTCTCTTTTCTAGATACATATAATCTGTCAACGTCGTCTCTGGGATGTAATGCCTTATGAATGGTCATTAGTTTTCTTGTTCCTTGATCCATTTGTTTAAGTTCATCTCTGGTCCACATGAGAAAGGCTCCTGAATATCTTACGAGGGACACAGCCCAAGTATTTATTCCTTTGGTGAGCTTTCTGCTGGAGAGTTTTGTCTCGAGTAGTTTTCTAGTTCTCTTGAAATATTCTTTTCAAATCTTGTCTTTCATTTCCACTTGTTTGATAGTGTCAGCCTCCAAGATACCCAAGTATTTGTAGGTTTCATTTTCTCCGAGCGTTCTAATTTTGTCGTGATTTGGTAGTTCCATTCCGTCAGTCATACGTCGTTTGCCACTTTTCATGACCAGCGTTAAATGATGGTTTTTTACTGGAGTATGCGGGACAGAAATACCCCTCAGGTCTCCAAGATTCTTCTCAGTATTGTACCTAATCTCAATAATGTTTAGATAGTCCCCACTAGTCCTCTTATTTCCATGTCCTCTAATCATTGTATGAAACCATTAGTGACTGTACCCAGCGCATCAGTTACAATTGTTTTCACCGTCACTTACATGTTCGATATCACTAATATTATTATAATGTTTTTATTTTTATTCTACTTCTAGCGAGTTTTTTTAGCTGAAGATCTTTCACTGGAATCTGAGGGACTACAAGTCTACTAATATCTCCAAGACTGCTATCATTATTCTCTCCAATCTCAACAATGCTGTAGTTTCGATGGTTTCGATTTGCCCTAAAATTTCCAAAATTTCCAGCCCTCATCCAAAGCCTCTGAGGATCATTCCGAGTGCACCAATTAAAATTTCTATCACCATCACCCTCATGTTACACAGTTTTTTTTTTGTTCCCTGAAAGGGTCCAAGTATCTATCTCTCTTTTCGCTTTCTTTGATTTTCGTTCTGTGGTACGTTGACAAGTTCTTTTTTATTGTTAATTATCACTATGTCTGGCCTTCTGGATAGGATTAGGAGATCTGCTGAGATTTTAAAATTCTAGAGTATTCTATGTAACCCATTCTCTGGGACTGATTCTGTCTATGTACCATTTAGTAGTATGTTTCAATTTCACTTTCTTTCAAAATTACTTGTAGATCACCTTCCCCAACCAGTTGTGTTTAGTTTTATATTCCCTGAGCGCTAGTTTGTTACATTTACTGAGAATGTAATTACTTGTTTCGTTTCTATCGTCAAAAAACCTACAATTGCTATTTTTTGCGAATTATTGATTTTGGATTTAATATTAGTGGTTCTTATAGCGTTGTTTTGTACTGATATTAAAAGAGATTCAGTTTCTCTCTGAAGATTTCCTTTTGTAGCATTGTCCAGGTCTTCTAATCTGATACTTCATCAGTTTGAAACTTAAAATCTTCATCCAGTTGTTTTTCTTCCCATTTCTGTTTTTTTTTGGTCATTTTAGTCATTTTATTCTTATAACATTGTCATTGCTTTTACTGGCCACTGTAATTAGTCTTTTTTGCTCTTTTTAATGTAATCTTCAAGTCCTTGTATTGATGCATCGACGCTATCTTCAATGCTAGCAAGTTCTCGTCTTTCTTCTTTTCTTGACATATAAAATCTATCAATGTCATCTCTTTTATGTGGGGCCTCGTGCATCGTCATCAACTTTCTTGTCCTCAGGTCAATTTGCTTTATTTGTTCCCATGTCTATTATTAAAATGGGCCCGAGTATCGTTCAAGGGAGACAGACCAGGTGTTTATATCTTTGGTGGGATCTCTGCAGAAAGATTTTGATTTTGACAAAACCTTTCGTTCATCTTGGGTACTATTTTCTTATTTTTTTTTTATCTCCGCTTGTTTGACGGTGTTCGCTTCCAATTTTCCCAAATATTTGTAATTTTCCGTTTCTCTGGGCGTTCCGATTCTTTCTTGGCGTGATTGTGCTATTCCATCTGTTATATCTCTTTTTTAACTTCTCATTATGAGAACGGCAGATTTTTCTCTGCTAAATTCCATTCATATATCCTGGCTGTATATTCTTATCGTTTTTATCAAATTCTCCAATAATTTTTTTACTTTTTTCAAACAGATTGTTATCGTCCATCTACATGATATAATTAATTATTTCATAAGTTTTGGTAAATTTGTTGCTCCCCAGGCACATCCATGTGATGTAACTGAGTGGTGTCATCAGTATGACTCATCGTAATAGCGACATTTATCTCCTAGGAAGATGCACTCTCGATTTTTACGTCTGCAAAAGTTTTTCCTCCTGCTGTTAATTCAACTCTCCAGGTTTACATGGCGTCCATGATGAATGTTTTGATTTTGTCAGATTGATTGAGCATTTTCTGTCAATCTACTATCCAGGATTGCAGGACCATAGCATAGATCTTTTTCTTGTTAATCTACATAAGTGCAACATTTTTCCGCCTCGCTTTGCTCTCTTTGTGGATGTGCTTATCAATGTACTGTTCCTCTTTTTCTCTTATGGCATCCTTTCCGTTCTTCTGTAAACTGTCCTCCACTTACATGCGAGTAATAGATCTTCTCCCCACCGTAATGTATGTTTTTAAGATTTTTCATAAAATAGGTAAACATATTATCGTTTTACAGTGGTAGAGGATGTTTCCTTTTCGGATTTTTCTGGACGAGGGTAGTTTTCCATTTGGTCATCAATTCGGTTATATTTCCTCTGTCGCACAATAATGTTCATTCATGTGTGTATGTGTTTTCATATATTTGAATGTAAGTGGGTGTGTCTCTGTGTATTATTCGTGGTCGTTAGAATTAAAAGAATTCTTATCTTCTGCATCTTTGGTCGGCGTTAGACTGTCTCAAATAGTTTTTTTGAGTGAATTACTTGTGGATGATGTTCGCACCAAAGAGGACAAAGAGCGGTGCCTGCATAAACCCACGTGAACGAGCGGCAATGTCAAAGGCCCTTAGTGAGTTGAGTCTAAGACTCGCAGTTGAGTCTGACTGGGCCGAAGAGGCCAGCAGCTAGTTGAGACTAAGGCTCGGGGCCGAGGAGATGAGTCTAAGCCTCGGGGTCATAAAGATCAGTAGTCAAAGCCTCGCAATCGAGTCAAAGGCTCAAAGCCGAAGAGACCAGCAGCAGATGAGTCTAAGGCTTGAGGTGGGAGACACTAGCAAAGAAGAGGTGGGGCAGTCAGGAGAGAGACAGAGACAGAGAAATGGAAGGTGATGACCAGATGACCCTGCATTCTTGCTTGCTGTTTTGTATTTTCGCAAAGTTCTTGCGATAACCACGTATACACACACGAAGAATGCCAGAAATACCCCAGATCTTCTTATGTTTTGCTTTCCTGAATCCGTATTTGGACTTTTCTTCCTTCCTAATGAAAAAATGACAAACGAACAGTCTTCTGTTTGTTTGTTTGTTGTTTTTTTTTCATTTTTGGTCAACTTGGGAAATGCTCACTCGGGCGGGTGTAAGAAACAACAGGATCCTCACTAGAAGATCAACAACCATCTGCTGTATTGCCACACCTCCTGAAGGCATCAACTTAGATAAAGAGCCAGTTTGTCAAGGATGAACGTGAATTTTAAAACCAGAATCCATGTATTCCATCATGGCTCGGCGTTTCCCAATTCCTTACAGTGTTGAGCATCACACTGAGCGATAACTGTTCTATAGTTTCATCAGGGCTTTTTTTAAAGTCTTTGTAATGCTATTTATCCATTCGGCCTTCCTGTTATATTTTTCTGTTCACATACTTTACTCCGAATTTGTTTTGCGTTTTTGCATCTGGTTGTTGGTATATCATCGTGCATTCTCCACCAAATGTTATGATAAATTTTTGTATCTTATGCCTCATTTCGAATCTCCGCCTTCCGAGAATTTCACATCAACCTTTAGAATAAAGAACCTTTACGCAAAATATATGCAATATAAATTCTATATCTATATTCAGATTAAATTCTATTAATTAATTCATTTGATAGTTACCAAAAGTGCCTTCATAAATTATTTTTTAAACTAGTCTACTGAAATCATCTTTAACGTGTAATCATCCTTCAAGTGAAAACAAATTTAATCTTACTTTTTTCATATACTTTCTTTTTCTCATTTGTTCTATAATATATTTCTTTATTAAGAAAAAAAATCCAATTTTTTAGGAGACATAGATTCTGAAATATGTCTTTGCCTTAAACTCATTAGAATTATCAATCCCTACATAAATAATTTCTTAAAGGAATGATAATAGTTTGTGGCAATAGAATGATTGTAAATTGAAATAATTTACAATAAAAAACAAAAACAGAAAAAAGAAACGGAACAGGTTAAACATTTGTAAGCATACACTGTATTTTAATCGTATATCTAAAAGCAAATTTGACAATAATAATATCTCATTTGACACTTTAAGAGTTTGTCCATTTGCGCATTAAGTATATGTTTCTGAATTTCCTGGATAACTTATCTGTATACACTCAAAGGTTCCACTGAGAAGAAGAAAACCTTTCTTTTCTATCCCACTAATCCACCCCTATAACTGAACGTGTACTGAAACAATTTATGCAACTGATTAAATTTTGCTTCTCTCGGGGATCAATTAGAGACACATCGAAGTAACAAAGTGTGAGGACTAGAACCGATTGAATACTGAATGGGCAAGTGATTGTAGTTTCAGGCCATATAACATTGAATATCAGTTCATCTTTCGACCAACAAATTCACTCGAACACTAGTTCGGCGATTACTTAGATGGATGATCTCTTGAGAATGAGGATCGTGCCGCAAGTACGCGTCTTTCTTCTTTTCTCATGCCTCTAAGGATTCTGCAGTGGCCTGATGAATGAAATTCTTACGTGAGATTGACGCTTTATTTCTGCAACCACTGGATAATACAATCAGGAGAAAAATATTGACGCTGGCACTTGGACAAAGGCTACACTTATGGATTTTACGGACGCCACACGCAATGGCGTAAGGCATATTTTTCATAGTGATCATATTTCATGGTATATAGAACAAAGAGTGGGGGCATAAAAGATCCATTCTCAGAGCGGCAGTCAGAATTCACAAAAATATCAATGGTTGGTTTTCAAAGTTTAATATCGGCTTTGTAAAATCACGCTATTATACTTAGAATAAAAATGTTTTAAACTAATCTCTCTCAGGAACAATGTCATGATATCTTCTACATTAAAAACCACCGTAAAGATAGATGAAAGTTCATTAATTTTTATTGATCCCCTCCACACACAGAGAGCGATTAAAAAATATCAATTTTTTTACACTCGCATTGCTACCATATTTTCTCAGAGATTAACACATGTAAAAGATCAACATGTATTATGTTCGTGTACTATTTTAGTCAAAAGTATACTTCTTTTTCACTTATGCCTGTGATAAAAACGTAGCTCCCTGTATTCGAACCAGGATCCAAGTCTAAAATCTTTTCCTTCCCCTTATGTATAAAATAATAATGAAAATATAATAACAAAATTCAATAGAATTAAAAAAATGTATAAATTTAAAAACCAAAGACTAAAAAGAGAACTATGTAACTTGATATTGTCGGAGGTTGAGCCCTAAATTAATAATTGAACTCGTAATAATATCTGTGCTGCGTAACAACGAAATTTCTCATTTCGCTGAGGTGAATTCAAGGAGACACCAATAGTGAAATGGCTATGTTAGTTCGTAATTGTTTACGAGTTCGATTTTCACCGATTTCCCATGCTTATGGCCTAGCTCATTGCTAAGTATAGTAAATAACTACGCGAGAGGGATGCAAGTAGCATATTCTATATATATATATATATATATATATATATATATATATATATATATATGCCAGTAGAAGAAACCGATGTTTCATGGGCATTGTAACGGGGGATAACTTAGAAAACACATTCTATTAAAACAAAAATCATTAAATTTGTTTTATCTGTATGAGTGGGTCTTAATAATTACCTTCAAAAGAGTTTCAGTACTCCCATGAGTTGCAGATGGCCATTTTATTTACTCTCACTCGGAGTTATACCTTCTCGATCAATTTTAAGATAAAAATTTCTAAGTACTTTCGTGGGTATGGGACAACACTGTTTTTCTCCACAACATACCTATAACCACTGACACTTAAAAAAACCCAGAACATGCCAAAATCTAATAAAAGGATGTTCATTATCCGTGGTGTCTGTTGGTAGAATAAATTGTTTCTGATAAATGTTTCAATAAAAGTTTCAGGCTTCTCTACTACGAGCCTAGCCTGAAAATGTTAGTTTTATTTGCTTTTTGGATCATTTAAACCTTCCAAATCAATTTTAAATGAGAATTTTGTCGGCACCAGAGAGGTATAGCTAGGAAGCTCCCATGACCACACGACAGTAAAAAAACTTCTATGAGTGAAAGAATTCTTATACCATAATTCATCTATGTCTGTTCGTCTTCGATTTTATAAGTAACAGCACAAAGACAAAATCAAACAAAGTAAATTATATATATATATATATATATATATATATATATATATATATATATATATATGTATATAAATTTGACGACCCGTAGGCTCCCTTTTCAATAGCTACTAAACGGGGGTATTGGGGAGGACGCGACTGCTTTCCCTGGATTGCTCAACTTTACTCTTGATACGTACCTTATAATGTTGCGTGTTTATAAAGGCGGTATCAAGTACCATTTTCTGAGTCTTTGGTATGGTTCGACGTTGGAATGAATTCTGGTCCCTCAGAGCATTTTCAGATACTCTAACCATCGGCCAATGGGCCGGTAGAAGTATGAAATAATGTGAATTTTGTCTATGATGGCAGTATGAACCTTTGTTTACATTTGAAACTTTTTTAGAGCACTCAACACTGATGGGTCCTTTCATTTCACATTTGAATGACAGCTGCAACTTTACAGGAAAGACATTGAATTTCTACTCCATGGATTGTCTTTTCGACTTTTAGCCCATTTTGAAACATTTTTTATTAAAAATTGCTTATTCGTACGCATCACATATTCCTCTGTGAATTTCACATTGTTTGCACTTCTCAGTCACCAAATATTTTATGACAGAACTCAGTTCAAACCTGGAGCATTCTGATTTACTTTAAACAAATATTTTTACAAAATTAAAATTATTTTTAAGTCATTTCTGAATAATGCAGAGTTTTATTCATGGACAAAATTCAGTAAAAATGTATTTTGCTTTTTTCACCACAATTCTCCCTGATTGATTGATTCGTGCACACGCACGTGCGCGTTGGTAATTTCTTTATTTTTTTATATTAGAAATTCTTTGAACACTGCCCAGAAGCATAAAAACAATAGTGACACCGACTTTGTTGGTTTGGTTTTTTCATATACGTAGGTCATATAATGCCAAATCTGTTTTTATAAAAATAACCACTTCTATTTCAAACAATTCAGTTTAGCATAAATACACAGTTTAATTTTCAAAAGCATTTCTATTTCAAGCTATTCAGTTTTGTCAAATAGTTCAATTTCAAACTGAATTTTTTAATTGTTAAATATTATGCAAACATTTCTAGTCTCTATCTCTTGTTTTCTTTTTCTTTCCAGTTATAGTGATAACTGAGCGTAGTATTTTCCATGAAGTCAAAGACATTTCATTTCTTTATTCCCAAAAGCAGAGCCTATTTTTTTTTAGGATGGCTACAGATAGGATATTTTTATTTGATTCTTGATTAAACAATAGAAAATTAAGAGCAAAACCAAAACCTATTGGTTCCCCATTTATCCTCGACAAAGTTAAGAAGCAACCATTGGACTATCTGTTTTGCCACTCAAAATGTTATTCAAATTACGAACGGTGATACACTGCGTTGCTCGTGTATTCTTACAAATTAATATCATTTTTAATCAAAAAATAATTGGAGAATTGACATAGGTTTTCTATTGTGATTTTTGCCACAATTTACCAAAATGAATATATTTTCCATTCCTAAATTAAACCTCTGATAAGGGCTTTTAATATTATATATATATATATATATATATATATATATATATATATATATATATATATATATCAGCAGATTAAAAGATGAATGTGAACGGGATAAATAAAATATTTACTTATAATTGATTGTTTCACTGACGTTAAGTCTTCATCATCCTCAGATTCGTGAATGAATAGTTTAATATCAAACAATTACATTTAAAAGATGATTTATCAGTATCAATGAATTTCCATTGGTGGTTAAGAAAATTGGTCCCACGTCAGATTACTATCATTGAAATACATTAGATCACAATTATAAAAAATAATTATTTATAAATGTATTTTCCTTTTTCGGTTTATATCGCCACGCACGTTTATTGTAAAATAAGCAAACAATATAATTATTGAAGATTACAAAAAATGATAAGGTCATATTTTGAAATAATATTTTTAGGATATCTTTAAATACAATTGCTTCATTTAATCTTAAATGAAATTTTCTTTTATAGATATTGGATTAAAGTTTACATTTATCTACGACTACTACTAGTAGTACTACTGTTGTTGCTTTTACAACTACTACTACTACTACTACTACACACGTAATATGGTCGGTTTAAGTTATGACGAGAACGAAAGGCTTATTTATTGGGAAAGAGAGAGAGAGAGAGAGGAAAAAAAGGAAAAAGCTGACAGTCTATGGGGGCGGGTGGTTGATCTCTGAGTGAGTTTGGCCAAAGCACTTGTGGGTCAGCTGGTCACGGGTGAATAGCTGCATTAGTTGAGGATGACTAGAAAAACCGGATGTCGCAGGTTTTCAACACAGGTGTGGAACCAGCGGAAACGGATGTTCATTCCGCCAACACAGGCGAAGGGAGGAGGAAAACTCAGTTTTGAGAGGATTAGTGAGAAGTGTTGAGAGTCAGTTAAACACTAGCCACGAAAATGTTGGGGGATAAATTTTCGGCCCTCATTTGGAGGTGAGATCTGAAAAGAAAACTAACACACTCGAGGCAAACCCATGAAGACAAAAACCAGTGAACAAACACGTTAGAATTACAATAAAATACAGGAAGGGAATTCGAGGTCTGTGTCTACTCTCTCTTTCTCCTCATGACATGTTTTTTTTTTGTCCAGCTAACGCGGTCGACTCAGCTTTCATATTCTCTTTCTTTCTCCCAGTGACAAATTTAGAATCGTAGTAGTGAATAAACCTTCATGTAGCAAACTAAAATAGAGTTTTCTGTGTTCGTCAATATTTACCACGGTGAGATCACAACAGGGTCTTACTACAACTAAATATAGGGTCATTAACGCATTTGAACATGGGGTTGTGCAAATGTCTATTTTGTACCATTATATCACAAATGTCTATTCGGTACCGTTATGGTTCGCCTTCTATTTGAGACCCATCGTGTTACATTTTTCTTTTTAATCCAATAATTTCTCGTTTTATTTTTAAATATATCTTACACTTAAGTTATTCAAATGGATAAAAAGTTGAATTTGGTTTTGTAAGTAAGTAAAATAAAGACATGAAAAAGGAATTAAAAAAAAAGTTATTTCACAAAAAAATCTTTGCAATTTAAAATCGACCAGTCGTTGGGTTCGTCCGCCTTTACGTCCACCACGTTGCTTCCTACGGCTTCCGAGGTAAATGTTGGGTGAAAAAAAATCCTTTTTTTACCTCTTAATTCTTGTCCTTCCGCCGTCCCGTGTGTGTATTATTCGTGTAAATCCGCAGTTACTTTGTTTTAAAAAAATATCGGAGATTCCTTCACTCTGCAATATTTCAAAAATTATTAAAATCTTTTTTCTCGTTTTTCATGGTTAAGCTACAAACTAGGATTTACATTAATAGTCTTTTAGATTTGAAATACAAATAATATTCAGCAACGATTTTTCACAGAAAATCTTTCATGCTTTTAAAATAACGGTAAATAAAAAGACAACGAATAACTAACCCATTTGTTGACAAATATTGTAACAGCAGTTTAAAAGTTTTAGTTTTTTGGTGGCGGGTGGCAGTTCTTACAGTAATGCGAGTCAATTCTAACGTGGAATGGGGAAGTTCTTAGATCTTTCGTCTTTTATAGAGATATACACGCGTTTTCTCACGTCTTATTATTTTTTTAAATTCCGCAAAACAGCCGCTGTACTGCCACCTACTAACCATCACGAAAACTATCCAAGTAAACACACCACAAAACAGTAGCTGTACTGCCACCTTCCACCCATCATGAAAACTATCCAAGTTAGACGAACCAGACATGCGAGACATTGCTGAAGAATAAAGCGATGGTTGGACGACCAGCTAGAACCTATCTACAACATCTCTGTGCACATACCGGGTGTAGTCTGAAGGACCTCCCAGGAACGATGAGCGATTGGCGAGAGTGGGTCAAGGAAATCAGTGCTAGCAGCGCGACCGGATGATCATGATGATGACACAGTTTAATCCTTAGCTGGGGGATTAAGGTTTCAATATCACCTCCTCTAAAACCATAAGCTGTTTGTAATTCTATCTTCCGAAAGTATCGTATGTATTTTCTCAACCCAGTTACATATGCTTTGTAGAGAACCGGATGTTCACCATAAGATGTTATTTGTAGAACTAACAGAAATAAGGTTGTTAACACCGGGATTGACGCATCGTTCCGATCCAACAAAAAGAAAAAACTTAATAAAGGATTAGGAACCAATCAAAAGCATTTGTGCCCCAAATAAACGATGTTTTCAGCCTTTGATCCACCTAATACATATAAATAGAGATCTTTTCGGCCAGCAGACAAAGTTTCCAACTCCACTTACAGAGTGACGCCTCCATGACAGACAACGGCGATTCTGCAACCAGGGATTAATATCTTCCTATGTCTTCACAATTACACCTGATAAATATTGTTTCCAATGCCAACTCAAGGACATTTCTGCATCTCTTTTACAAGATTATATTCTTAATGTCTATTTCTTTAACTTGTGAAATTATTCTGTCAAAGAATTAAAATATCCTCTCAATCACTGAGCACTGTCATACAAATATAAGACAAAAACCTTTGAAAAACTGTAATTTTGTTATATAAACATTTTTATTTTACAGTGCATAGAAATTTTGATTTAATTTCCTTTTGCCTTTTGTTAATCTGTCTGAATAACCTACCGGCCGCCATACACATATCAAACCGTGACGTTACGTAAAAAAAATAAGTAAATAAAATTTACAAGGAAAAAATGGGCTCGATCTTTTTATTTATCCAGCTCCTTCTGAGCCAATTTCCCCTGATTTAAGATAATGAAGTAAAAAATACCGATTATTCATTGATATTTCTTTACAATTAGCTAGCATCAAAAGTTTCCACTCGGTGCAAACTACACTTTGGTCCGATCTACGCAACGCCTCTGAGTAAAAAGTTGCTTTGGTGATTCTGACATATTTGCTTTTAGTATTCAAGTGTTATTGTTTTATAATTACAACTGGACACACACACACACACACACACACACACACACACACACACACATATATATATGTATATATACATATATATATATATATATATATATATATATTCAGTGTTCTTTTAGATCTTACAATGGCTTAGTATAAGATGTTTAATTGGAGGTAATATAGTTCTAGGAAGCATTACGGTATATATATATATATATATATATATATATATATATATATATATATATATATATATATATATGCCTACGGACACAAACATAAACACATTCTCTCTTTCATAAGACCCTTTGCACAAATAGAAATGCAAATGGCTTCGTCCAAGATGTTGATTCCGATGATGACCATTACACTAAGGACGCCTCTTGCGTTACATTCTAGCTGTGATCAGTTAGGTTCGAGTTGTACTGGGTTATTATACAAATTTAATTTTTCATTATCCGATAATAAGTTGCATGATCAAAGCACACACACACACACACACGCACGTACATATATATATATATATATATATATGTGTGTAAAGAGTGAGAGAGAGAATCTAGGGGTAAGTAGTATCGATTCTTTGTCGTGATCGCATTCAATATTATCATAGTTAAGCTTGTTAAGTAATGTACACTTCAACATATTCCATAATATCTCGTGTTTTCAAGAATAATCAGTTTTGCTTGCCTTTTCCAAATAGAACAGTTTCGTGATTTTAAAAAAATCTCCTTTGTTAGTTTTCTGCAATTTTCCGATAAGTCGATGTAATCAGGATCTCTTTATTCTACCATTATTTATCGTATAGAAACGTGTAAAAATTGATTAGCAATATCCATCGATTACTGTATAAACCAGCTTTCTTCTTGACAATGTAGTAACTGGGTTTTGGCGTCCGGTAAATACGATTAGAAACTTCAAAGACTGAAAGTAGGTTGCATTTCAAATCTGTCGTCTCTGTATTAATGTGTATATGTATCTACGTCCGTGTGTTCACGGGTCTTTGTATTCCTGTTGGCAATTATCTTCCTCGCAGCATCATATTGAATGTTTTATTTTTTACAGCAAATTCCGCAAATGTCAGAACTAGATTCGGTAAGGATACAAGAAATGAATTTTTCGTGATCTCTAAATGTTGTGAGATGGGCCATTGTTATTATGTAAATTTTCTAGTCATATAATCTTGTTTTTTAAGCCAATTGATATAGTTAAGTATTTTATGTTGTACATAAGTTTGTAAAAATATTTCTATTCCGTCATCTCAAGGGATCATAATTCTACGCCTGGAATGTTTTGCTTACCTTCAGAACTAGGCATGATTGTATTAAAGTCAGACAATCCTAACCTTCAACAATTTTTCATCCCAAGACCTCAATTATGTCCAAGGAAAAGATGCATTCGTGTAGATATTTCTACTCATCTAGTTTAAATTTATCCACAAAAGTGACTCCTGAGTTATTTCCTGTGATTGTGTATGGTCACAAAGTAGTCAAAATAGTCGTTTTTCTACACTGTCGGCCAATTAAATTCAAAGAATTCGCTTTGCTTAGCTATTCAATATATAACTAAAGGAAGAAGCAATGGATTTGAACACGCCATAAGTCTACTTAAGGTTAGTTTACCAGGTTACTGTGTGATCAGTTTAAGACACTGAACATGTCACAAAATTTGAACACACTGTCTTGCTATTTGAACTCAACACATCGGATTCATTTTCATCTTGGTAAATCTATCTACCTACTTTAAACGTATATCTACTAACTTTAAATTACGTTTTACACATAATATTACAACTTTTTATAAGGCAATAAATATCTCCTTTCAAATTGATGTAAAAGTCTAAGTAATCATATAATTACAATATAACCACTTGAAGTTTATGAAGTTTCAAACATTGTATTTGCATTTTTTATCTTATTAAATCTAACGAGAAGTGTTTTCTTTCTCTGATAAACAATTGTGATCATTTAATCACAGGTGTATTTAACTCAAAATTATTGTCAGTTTCTTCGACAATTTGTTTTGTTTTAAGATATTAAACTTATTCTTTTCTCTATTCTTTCTTTACAAATAAACCATGTCACTTTGTTTCTATCCCTTGGTGAGTAGAGTCAAGTGCATCTTTAATGTGGGCTGTACAGGATAAAAAGCAAATGTAACTCTTTCCTAAAAAGGAAATTTACAAAGTTGCTCCAATTCTTTAATATCAACTACTAAAATGTTCTCAAAGGTCGCAGAAAAGTAGGCAAATATTATCTATAACAAAAGGTTTGGGGCCGGAGGCCAACATGGAACCAGTCTTGTTACATTTGTTCTCGTTTGAAGTTAAATACTCGACTATTCTACTTTAAATAGTTAAAATAAAACAGTATAATAAACAGTATATTTGTACTGTGAATTAGAATCTTGTTTGATGTATCATGATTGAATTAGTTTGACTGAAGTTACCTCTGCAAATCTAACCCCCCAGAATTTTATATAGATATACATTTCACGGGTGGTAATTCTTAGTTAAAATCAGTATTAAGTTCCTATGAAAGTTCTCAAACATCAGGAACGAAGTGCAAATTCTTGGCGTAGAATATTGGCAAACGAATTTCATTCACGATGTATACAATCATCAATTTTCATTCACGGTGTGTGCAATCATCAATTTCACTCGCATCCTTAATGTCAGAAATAAAACTGAATTATCGCAAGAAGTTGAAATGGGTTCGCTGTGTGATGTCAAAATGAAACCCATCTTAGCTTAATGATCCAGGTGTTTCGAGAAGAAATTATCGGCCATAAGACTACTTAAGGGTGGTTTACCAAGTTACTGTGCGGTCAGTTTAAGACATTGAACAAGTCACGAAATATCAGTGCCAGATTAAGATGAACTCTGACTGGATGTGAAAACTAGTTAGCAATTAACCAGATGACAAATGGGCCAGCAATTTTACTGCTCTCTTTCTATCAGTGTGAACCATTTCAATAGAATTGCCAAAATGTTTTGGCACTGATGTTTTAGATGTTTGCATAAGCATGACCCAAAACATAAAGTATACATAATGAAAGGTTATCTAAGAAACGTGACAACAAACCTGGTTAGATAAAGGTACCACCATTTTAACCACAGATTGTTTTCTTTAAGGTATGGAAACAACACATAAAATTTATCTGCTATCAACACATTGATTAGGACTCTATATGCTGGAGATTTCTTGTACTTTCCCTCATTTGTGACTGGGGGAATCCCTGGAACCAGTACTGTAGCATTAAAAAGATGCATTTGTATTTAAGATGATTTTTCCTCTCTTGCGTAAAATTCTAGGATACATAAGAGGTGCAAACGATAGGTTTCCAGACGTTTTTCGTATGGGCATTTAAAATTGTCATAGACTCTTGAAAATTCAGTATCTTATTGCTATACATCTTATGAGATGACTGACCAATTTTTATGATTTTAGGTTAAAATGAATAGCTACAGCAGGAATTGGAATACACCCTGCAAAAGCCTGATTGTTTCAAAAATGCAATCTGCAATAAAATTCCGTTTTAAACTTGGAAGAAATGCCACAGAAACGTACGGGATACTTCAGACTACTTTTCGACCATCTTGCATGAATCGAGCATCAGTTTTTGAGTGGCATAAGAGATTCAAGGAAGGTAGGGCATCTGTGAGGGATGATGAGAGGTGTGGGAGGAGTAAGGAAGTCAGAAAACCAGAGTTAATTGGCCAAATGGTTAGGGTTAGGGTTACTATGTTGAGGTTTTAAGGGAGCTCAGGAAGAGATTCCTAGGGAAGAGGCCAGCACTCTTCAAATCGGGTCAGGGGCATTTCCACCAGGACAATGCACTAGTCCACAACTCCATCCTAGTCACAGTCTATTCGACCAAGATGGGCATCAAGATAGTTCCTCACCCTCCCTATAGTCCAGACCTTGCTCCCTGTGGCCTTTGCTTATTCCCTAAGCTTAGAGGCTGTCGTTAGGAGACAATTAAGGGAAGGAAAGAGGCTGTGACGAAGGTCATTGACACGCTCACACAAGAGGAATTCCATGGGGCCTTTCGGAGGTTGTTGGAAAGCTACAACAAGTGCATTGCAGCTAGAGGAGATTACTTCAAAGGGGACTAGAGCTTCATGTGTGTACTATCAATAAAAGTGCCCATACTAAAAAAGTCTGGAAACTCATCGTATGCACCTCGTAAATATGAAAATAGGAATAAAAGTGACTCCTGGAAACTTTCTGACTGTGGGTAGAAGTATTAGTTTGTAAAGAAGGAAATAAAATGATATAACTCAACGTACACACGCTTTCTTTATAAAAACAGGTATAAATATGCATTTTGTCTTAAACAGAGGAATTATATAATAAATTGAATTACCATAACCGGAAAATCCGGCATGCACCGCGTGCAACATACGGAACCACTGGACATCCGTTTCGACCTGATCTCATCAAATCAATTAGTTATGTTAAATGCACGGCAAATTAACCTGATGTGTCTTGTACTTACATCTGTACAATTACAGACGACACGGCCACCTCTTGGGCTCCGTCTTCCCAATAAGATTGAAGATACACATCTAACCTCGTGGATATGGAAAATGATATACATTTTTTTTAATAGAAGAATTATATTATAAATTAAATTACCCTGATCAGAAAATCCGGCAAGCACAGCGTGTAACATATGGAACCACTGGACAGCTTTTTCGACCTTATTAGGTTATATCAGCAGTGTATACCGTGATCTCTGCCACTGGAAATCGAACCAGGGACTACCGGTTAATGGGCCACGCATTTACGAAAATTAGTTAATATGGGATCCTTTGCGTGTGATGTGCACCAGTAGCTCAGTGGTAGTGTTCCGGCTTTGCATTCTGTAGGCGTAGGTTCTATCCCTCTGTGGGGAAGATCACGATATACACTGCTGATGAGACCTAATAAGGTCAAAGCATCTGTCGAGTGGTTCTTTACACACACCCACACATATACATGTACGTATTTTTATGAGTATGTATTTATGAGTATGTGAAGGTGGGACAGGAAGAGGGAGGGAGAGAAAATTTCTCTCTGTATATTGTCTTGAAGCTAATGGTTTCAACCACAAAAAAATGAATATATTTTCAGTAATGGGTTTAGGGTTTTATAAGAGCATAATAAAGCAATATGAAAAATTAACTTCTTTTCATTAGATTTTAATTTTAGGTGTTTTAACCGTTACAATACTCACGATATTCACATGGAATGTGGTGCTAATTTTGAGTTGAAAAACGATAAAATCAAATATTTGCAATCAATAAAATCTGTGCTTTCCTTCTTGATAGGAAATGTGATTTTGGCAATGATGATACTATATAATCTCGACTCTTCCTCTGATTCCAAATTTCTCCCGTCTTTTCATGAAGTTCTATGGAACTTTTCCAAGCTCACCAATTGATATTACCATCAACATCATGTTCTTCATGTTCCAAAGGATTTTTCACTTCTCTGGAAAGATCCAGGTAATAGTTTATTATTTTGCCTTCTTTCATTTTCACTCGGTGGTTCACTACGACAGAAAAATCTACGAGATGACAAGTTTTTTTCTTATTATTAAGTAATATTAAAATTACAACTGGTCATTTAGTTGTCTGGATTTTGTGTTGAATGTTTACCATCATTAGTTGCTAGTTGATTTGCTGAGTAGTTTTTTGATTGGTAGATTTAGTCTCGGAGCAAATCTGAAGAATGGAAGAGAATTTAAAGACTTTATCTTTGATCATCACAACTTGCCTCTTTGATCAACCGAGATTTAACAAGTGAAGATTCTTTCTAACACAAGGACACTCTCCACAGATTTTTTTCATGAAAAGCTATTAATTTTATGCCATTCGTGTCGATTTTGAGGACAATTAGTGAAGTGACAAGCAGTTGATCAGGTGACGAATCTGAAAGAGACAATAAAAAAAAAATGACGTGTTAACTTTCTTTTTTTTTCTTTTACTTCTTTTCGTTTTGACTTTTATATCCTTTTTCTTCCGAAGGTCAGCTTTTACTTTTTCTTCTTTCTTTCTAGTTTTTTTACTTTCTTAGTATTGCTCTCTTTTCTTTTCATTGATTAACAAGTATTTTTTCTCTTTTTCCCCTATAATTTGGCACGTTCAAGCCTTTCATTTATTTTGAAAAACTTGTTTCTTGTTTAGATTTATGTCATCTTTTCACTGTTATCAATGATTTCCAATTTTAGTAAATTTTCGGTTTTATTTATCTATCTTCTTTATTTCATTAATTCTTAGTTTTCTCTTGTTGAAGGAACATCGCCAATTTCATTTGTAATGTTCCTTCTTTTTTAATTTCCAATATTTTGAATTTTTATGTATACAGCATAGAGTCATTCGCGGCATTATATTTATCGTCGGAGGAAATGGAATCGAAAAAGTGAGTTCAAAACTTGAACGAGGCTGTTATCATTTTACATCATTGAGAAAGGTATGAATCCAATTATTCTCTCGCACAACTATGGGCAAAAAGTAGAGCAGACTGGGTTTCTTAATTTTGAAATACTATCCAGTCTAGGAGAAGGACAAGTCTATATTCTAAACATTGTACTCAGCCTGAAAATTGATATTGTGTCAGACCTTGCTTGGGGTGGATGTGTTAGATAAATAGATGCAACCTAAAGTCAAACTGGGGAAAATACGCCTAAAATAATGACAGGATTATTTTTAAGTATGTAAGTTACATTGAATTTAAGTTTTCAGAAACCCGATGTTTTGGGTCCTCTCAAACACTGACCATTGTCACTTGTAGAAAATACTAGACTATCTAAGTCACAAGGCGGATATCACTTATTATTCTGCATTTTACTCAGTTTTGCGTAAAAGAAGAGAAACTAGAAACCAAACCACAATGATATTTTCTCTTCAGCATTCAAATGTAACAAAATTGGTTCCATTTTGGCCCCAAAGGCAAACCTTTTGTTATAGATAAAATTTGCCTACTTTTCCACAACCTTTCACAGCATTTTAGTTGTCGATATTAAAGAATTTCAACAGTGTTTTTGCATTTGGAATAATCCAGAAGAGATAGGGAACCCAAAATGGATTGAGTGATGAAATATTTTATAAACAAAAAAACGAGATATAAATGCCTACAAAGTTATTATCGATTTATGGACTTCAAAGTTAAATGATTATTGAACAGTGTTTTGGTACTTGACTTCACAGGATTGCAAAATATCGATACTGAGAAAGTGTTGCCAAGCCTGGCAACTATCAAGTAAGTCACCAGTATAAACAAAAACAAAAATAAAATAAAGTAAAAAATCAGCCCTCCTAAAAAAAGCAATCAATAATAAATACAGTAAGAAAAGTGCCAGTAAATCTCTGCCCTATTAACGGCAAAATTCTTATCAGCCTATGTACGAAGATATCGGTTTTTCACAGACCTAGATAAACAATATTGTGTGTGTGTGTGTGTGCCAGAAATGGTGTGAAAGATGGAGGGAGATTTGCTTGCCTTTTGCTTTCTGTCTTTAAACTTACGTTTCATTTTTTTATGTTGAGTTGTGTTTTTCTCTCAACTTTTTCATTTCCGGCGTTTTCGAAATCTTCTGGGAAATCATTTACAACTTATTTGCTTACAATCATAAAGAATTCTTGTAATAACTTTACTATAGGTATAGTATTCAACAACTAATGAAAAAGTGAAGTTTTCAAGTGTCCTTAATAGGTAGAGAAAAGCAGTAAATTATTTCACAACATAACCCAACTAGTTTGTATACAACTTGTAAAGCGAGATTGTTAGTGATTGTTAATTAAAACAACGAAGCAATTGCAACTGAAAACTTTTACCTATGGATGAGACTTGGTTGAGACTAAATGGAAAATTGTCTAGGTAATTATTATATTAACAGCTTCATTCCCAATACAGGAATTGGTAACTTGCTGAGAAAAATAGAAAGTAGTAATTTCACTTTGATCATTTATATAAGTGTCACTCGACACATAAATGGCCTGATTAATTGTTATACTCAATATTGCGGTTTGAGTAGCATGTAAGAAAGTTGGACTGAGTGGCTCATATGAATCTGCTTTTAAACATCATCTCTATCATCATCCGAATGTATAAACAGAAATAGATGCATTCATTGAAACATTTGGCGAGCTTTTTCATATTGTACGATGAGTTTTGAAGTTGTTAATTTCATTCAATTTCTTTATCTCTTTTTTGTTTAGATATTTGATTTAAAATGTTTTGGAAAATATATGAACATTGCGTTATTAATCAAACGCTTTTGTTAATCGAATGTCAATTACCAAATATTTACCTCTCCAGACACCTAGATATTTTATATTTTACAGTCGTCTGATGGTAAATAGTACGGCCGACTGGGCTCATTAACTTTGGTTTGGCAACTGGTCTAAGAGAAGGAAAACTTTGAATTCATACCAGTTGGATACCAAGAGATAGATGGGTTTCGCCAGTGTATTCCTGCCTAGGAAACACTACAGTATAGTGTGGAACGAGCCGGCACAGGCATTGGCATCTATGTCAATGCATACAAAACGGAATACATGTGCTTTAATCAAACAGGCGACATTTCCACACTAGATGGTAGCTCTCTGAAAGTAGTAGACAAGTTCACCTACCTAGGATGCAGTGTGTCATCAACCGAGACAGACATCGACATGCGATTAACAAAGGCATGGACAGCTAACGATAGGCTATCGGTCATATGGAAGTCAGACCTGACTGATAAAATGATATGCAGTTTCTTCTAAGCAGCGGTCGTGTCGATACTGCTATATGGATGCACTACATGGACGCTAACTAAACGTATGAAGAAAAAGCTTGATGGCAACTCTATAAGAATGCTGGGAGCAATTTTGAACAAGTACTGGAGGCAACACCCCACAACGCATCAGCTGCATGGCCACCTGCCTCTCATCACGATAACTATCCAAGTTAGACGAACCAGACATGCAGGACACTGCTGAAGAAGCAGGGACGAGCTCATAAGTGATGTTCTATGGACCCCCTCATATGGCCGAGCAAAAGCAGGACGACCAGCTCGAACATACGTACAGCAGCTATGTGAGGATACGGGATGTAGCCCTCAGGACCTAGCAGAAGCGATGAATGATTGGGAGTAGTTGCGATAGAGATTAAGGGATGTCCGTGCTGGCGGCACGACATGATGATGATGATGATTCTTTCCCAAAGCACTCTATATGAGAAGCACCGTCACATGTACCATACCCATGATACGGATATGTGTGGAACGTACATGGAATGTTCATAACATATATACATGGAACATAGGAATCCCGAAACACGAAAAACACTTACGATTTCTAAGATCATGTACGAAACTTTTTATTAACTTTGAGTTTAAAGGTTCTTCGACATAAGGAGAGATATACACATTCTTTCTATTCTAGCTTTTCCATCTGCCCCCCACATCTCGTGCAGCGCCCGTAGCGCACAAATTCGTCTGGCCTCTGCGAGCCCCAAAAGTCGACCCTTCCCGTTCGGTGTCTAGTTCTCAACTTTCTTCAAAATTCCCCAAATCCTCCGCGCGCTTCTGGTGCGCGATGTCATTCACACTGTCTAGCCCCGTTTCCAATCTGGGCTATTGTGACATTTCTGAGTGACAGGTCCTCTCCGCGTGCGCGTGCGCGTGAAGACCTGCGTTAATGTTGCAACTAAGAAACCCATGCACTGAGCCGAAAGGTTCTCAGCCTAACTAAACCCAAAGGCATAAAACGAAATCCTTCGGCTATTATATTACACACATACAAACATGTTTACGAGTATAGGGTGGGGATTAAAATGGACGTGTTAGCATTCTATGTTGTGATTATAGTAATCATTTATGATTATTCCAAAAATAACTCTTTAATTGATTATATGTTTATTTACATTAACATTTGTAAGTCAGTAACAACTCAGAAAATGGAAGCACCATTTTCGAGTTCAAATTCGGTGTTTGTTCTTTACAATAATCCCAATCGAAATATATCATTCAATTACACTTTTGATATTATGTAAGTTATACCATGTAACCGAGTAAAACATTGTGTATGTGAAGTGGGTAGGAAACTTAGGTCTACTAATGATTTCCTTTGCCTTTGGAAATATGACTATAAAGCATAGAACCTCAACGATATACAAGAAAAGAGGATAATTTGAATTTTTTTGAAAGTGATACCTCGTCTATTTTGATTTTACTAGATAAAAAAGCAACAATTTATGAATTTATGACTGAGTCTTTTTCTTTTATTGGTGTTTCAATTCTATAAGTGAATGAGTTTCAAACTCAAAATCCGTTGAGATTATCTACACTTTGCCTTTCAGTTGATACTCTTCATCTTTGTTTTGTCTCTTCGTTTTAACAAATAATGACTTGTTTTGTCTGTTGATGTCTCTTTATAATCAATAGGATTCAGTTTTCGCAGGTGATGATGAAGTATTTATTTATTTAATGTCAATAATTGATTATGTTTAATGATTACTATATCAGGTAAAGAAAATCAGCCGCGAAAAAGGGAAAATTTAATATTAATCAAGAGAATGGATGAGATATCAATAAATGGCATCATGAAGATGCTGCAACAGTATTGTGACGTTCTCTTTCTCTCTTTTTGGCTGCCTGATCTCTTTCTCTCTCTTTCTCTGTCTTTTGCTCTTCTCTCTCTCTCTCTCTCTCTCTCTCTCTCTCTCATATGGAAAAACGCGCGTGAATATGTTGTTGGATGGTGTCACATATTAATCAGAAATAGAAAATACAGAAATTAAACTTGTAAAAAGGGTTTAATTCCAGTTAGCTCACAAATGATTATATATCAAGTCCTGACTCAATAATAATTATATAATCTAGTTTAGTATTAAATTCAGAAAGTGTTAAGTTTCAAATAGATAAATCCTAATAGGAAATCCAATATCGGAAAGATGTTCTTTTCCTTGCAGGAGACGCCGCATTAAATGTCTTACATGAGTTAGTTTTTACAGTGGGGGTTGAAGGTTCATTTTTCCTAGATTGCAACATCAGTGGGTATCTGTTCCAGAAAGGAAGGTGTTTACGGCTTATTCAATAATCCAAGTACATATAGGATGCTGGGGCAAAAAGAAAAGAAATCTCAGAACAGTATCCCAATGAGACAGTTTATGTGAATGATTGCTTGAGCTGTGGAAAATGTCAAAATTAATAGCAAGATTTCAAATTTAGAAGTCCGTCAATGACAATGCCAATTTAGAAGACCTTTAACCGCAAGGGATGACAATCACATCGAGAGTGCTTAACACAGCACGAGAAAGCTATCATGTCTTATGTGCCTAACTCTTCGGACTTGGAAACATCTCAATGTTTTCTGAACAAAGCTGAAATATATGGATTGGATAATGTCCACAAATGTATAGATTCAATGGGGCAAAACATCCATATGAAAACAAACCTTTTGCAATCGACAAACAGGGCAAAGGTTAAAAAAAAACCCCAGATATTCTCCCAAATATTCTCCCTAGTTGCACACTTTCCAAACAGCCAAATTCAGCACCATGAAATTCTATCCAGAAATTTTAAAAAAGATATGAAAAGTCAGTATTTTTTATTCGACGCTGTAGTTGAATTTGTTGTGGGCAATTAGATTAAAAGTAAATAAGAATATTTCTACATGAACGAAATGAAAAATTGGATAGAATGTTTTGAAAAATGAGTCCCGTCTAATGACAACCACGTTGAAATTAATTCCTGTAATGTTGAAAGGAAATTGATTTATTTTATATTGATACAAGCAAATGTTTTGTCTAAATTTTGTTTGATTAGGTTGGATATTTAAGATATCAACACCCTTTTGAGTTATTTTAATTGCGATATATATATATATATATATATATAGAGAGAGAGAGAGAGAGAGAGAGATAGACAGACAGACAGAGAGAGAGAGACAGAGATTGAGAGGGAGAGACTTTCTGTATATTCATTTAAAAATATAATCATCGGTTGATACTTATATATAAGATTCCTTGTATTTAGACAGTCATGAAGATGAGTTTTGTCAGTATTTGAGCCCTATTCTTGTGATTTAAGAATATGCGTTTACATAAAAAAAAATTGTTTATATGCCCATGAAAGTGGATTGAAAAATGAAAATTTCATATGTTGCTGTCATATCTGCAGTTGATGATTTTTTTACCGGACCCAAGCATTGCAACACTGATAAAAGAATTGTATTGACGGCAAGGCAGGGATATGTTGAAAAATAAACCTCATTTGTTCATATTCTATGAGAGTATCTTGGTCAGCATTCAAAAATTTCTGACCACCGTCGTACACACACACACACACACACACACACACACACATATATATATATATATATATATATATATATATATATATATATATATATATAGTGCAATTAGACGGAAACTCAAACCTGGTTAAGTTGTCATTATAAATTTATTTCGCCTGAGAATATTATTATACTTTCCGTCTCGTCAGATGACTTTTTACATGTTAGACTTAAGGTTGCAGAACAGCAAATTTGAAATTACAGTTCATATGTGTAACAAAAAAAAAAAAAAAAAATAAATAAAATTTAAATTCTCAGGTGAGGACAAAGAGAGTAAAAACAATAGATGTTAGAAACATTAGGAAACATGAGCAGGGTGTTGCTGTAAGTCAATCCATCCCAATTTGAGTCCATGCCAGGATTCCCATAGTAGATGGGATTTTCTAAATAATCTATTCTTCATTTTCTCCTAATACATATGTTAGTTATCTCAGCTGGTGGGGTTTTAGACTTTCCTTTCAAATAAAAAAGAATCAAGATAAATAAAAATAAAGATAAAAGTAAAAAACTTTTTCGGCAACCTCCAGGAGCCTTTAATTGATGTAACAATATGCATACATCGAGCACTCACATAGATTAATATGATACTCCACATATATTCTATACAATAATAATCCACACCCACTGTCTTCGGACGCTGACTGGATATTATATATATATATATATATATATATATATATATATATATATATATATATATATATATATATATATACGTTCATTAAAAACAGTTTTATCGGATATAAATCATAAGTATATATGGTTAAATTAAAGACAGTGATATTCTTGCCAAGAATAATTTATGTAATTTCTGTATTTTTCACCGGTTTTTTGGAAGTCTTTTATGTGATTGTTTCGTCTGATGAATCTTTTAAATAAATTCCATCTTTTGAACAACAAACGATGTTGTTTTAATGTTCATCAACATTCGTGATGATGTACAATATTCCCGTTGGCGTTTGAAATTATCCAGTAAATTGTTGTTAAATACTTGTCATTTAGATAGAAATTATTAAAAATGTCTGTCGTAATCTTCTGTAAACTTTGCTCGCATAATACTAATGGCATATTTTTTTTTATCATTAACTGCCCGCAGCTTTCCAGTTTGAATATTATTTTCTTGACTGATTCAATGAAATACAAATCCCCATCATCATTGTTATTATCTATTTATAGTCTGTTAAAAATACATTAGTAGAGTTAGAGACCATTCTTTAATCATTAAGGTTGAATTCATTGGCAGTTTTTTTTATCTGGTTGCTCGAATCTCATTGGCGTCATCGTGCAGTTCAATTATTCTTTCTTTTTTTTTGGTGGGGGGGATTTTTTAAAAATATAAATTTTTTTTTCTCTTTTGCTTTAATTCATCCTTACGAGAGATAATAAAAAAATAGCAGAAAGTGAATGTGAAGAATTTCTAAGACTCACGACTTACATTTTACATTCATCTGAAAAAGTCGTCCCTTATTTTGACAACCTTGAATAGCTTCGTAATCTAAAAAGCTATATATTTGATCCATTTTATGTATGTATGTATGTATGTATGTATGTATGTATGTATCTATCTATCTATCTCAGTCCTTTCACATCTATCTCTCTATCTATCAATCTGATTTTGTATGTATGTATGTATGTATGTATGTATGTATGTATCTATCTATCTATCTATCTATCTATCTATGTCTGTCTTATTCTCTTCATATCTATCTATCTATCTCAGTCCTTTCACATCTATCTAACTATCTATCTATCTGAGTTTGTATGTATGTATGTATGTATGTATGTATGTATGTATGTATCTATCTATCTATCTATCTATCTATCTATCTATCTATGTCTGTCTTATTCTCTTCATACCTATCTATCTATCTATCTATCTATCTATCTATCTATCTATCTATCTATCTCAGTCCTTTCACATCTATCTAACTATCTATCTGAATTTGTATGTATGTATGTATGTATGTATGTATGTATGTATGTATGTATGTATCTATCTATCTATCTATCTATCTATCTATCTATCTATCTATCTATCTATCTGTGTCTGTCTTATTCTCTATCTATCTATCTATCTATCTATCTAAGGGTGTTTATTCTTAGACATCCTAGTATATTTCTGTCTTTCTTTTTATCAAAGTAACATCCAGATTCTTGTAAGCTTCCATTATTTTAACTGAAAACTAACCTCATTTATACTCTTCCTTGCCTCTTTTACTGTCTTTTTAGTTTTTGTTTTTGCGTTTTCTTTTTTTCCCACCCGCTAAAACGTCTCTATCGTTTTTTTTTTCGAAATCTTTTTCTCTTCTCTTTCTTTTGGAGGAAAAAATACGATAAAACAAAAAAATTTCTGTGTCATCAAAAATTCCCTCTACCAAGCATACTTCTGGACTATTCGACTATTTCCAGAGAAAGCATATAAACGCGTACATAAATCAGGTGACATAAAGGATAGTCCAAGGAATATATAACCAAGAAAACTAACGTTCTTGATGACAATTTGCTTGTGTGAGTTGCCACGAAATATTCCCGTTGAACAAGGTGCTTTCATTGAGACCAATAGCATATCGACTCAAGAATGTCGATCAGCACCGTCAAAAGATATATATATATATATATATATATATATATATATATATATATATATATATATATATATATACGTTATAAAAACAAACAGTTAGGGGAAACATGTATTTGGGAGAACGAAATTAATAAAAAATAAAAGGATGTAAGCGTCCTTTCGTCCGGTACTTTTCAAACGTCACACCGGAGAAACGATTAATTCACAATGTCTCATATTTTGCACATATTGGGAGACATTGCGAATTCGGGTGAGACATAACCCTCCCCCCTTTCCCCCTCTTTTAGTCACATTATCATTTTCCCAATTTAACTTCTCTTTTGTAATCGTTTTTCCGGTGTGACGTTTGAAAAGTACAGGACGAAAAGGCCCTTACATCCTTTTATTTTTCATTAATTTCGTTCTCCCAAATACATATGATTCCCATAATAGTTTGTTTGTATAATTTGTTCAAATATATATATCTATATGTATGTGTATATATTTTATTTATATAAATGTTATGCATAATGTAATATATATATATATATATATATATATATATATATATATATATATATGTTTAAAAAAAATGAATTTAGAAATAATATTCCATTTTCCTAATAGAGCTATTTCACTAATTCAAGTTTGTCTAATGGAATTCAAATGGAGTTTAGCTACTTTTTTCGTTTATTCCGTTAAACGCCGATGATATATTTCACGTTACACCGTGTTGTGATCTATTTTATTTAAAAAATTACGGCTACGGAATTTTCCTTTTTATTTAAGGTTTTTGCAATCTTTAATTTTGTCTATCTTAGTAACCTGATTTCAGATTTTTGAGTATTATTTGAACGTTATATATTGTTTTTATAATCTAAATTTGATTGGAAAACATTTTATACAATTTCGAATTAATATTTTTAAATATATAAGAAATATTCTAAATTTATCGAATTGGTTACTTGTTTCAAAGAACAATTTACCTCTCTTCATATTCATATTTTCATTTTAGTGGTTTTAAGATTCTATTCGACGTTTTGTTATTATTTGTTTTAGTTTTCTACATAAAAATTGTTTTTGTAAAATAATTATTTTCAATTATTTCAATTTTATTATTTAAGGAAAGAAGTTTTTCATTATATTTTTATAAGGTCTTGTGTGTAGCTCAAATGTAAGAGAATTAAACAGATAATTATCTTAGTTAAAATATATAAACTATACCTATTGTTTTGTTATCCATATTATAAAGATTATTATAAATTGCTTTAACATGATTTGAATATAAAAAATTAAATGATATCATATTAGGTATTCATTTTTATGTATACATTTAGCTGTAAATTTTTTTCTTTCATTCAATAAATTAATAATATCTTTACATTTTCAATACAATTTATTCTAGGTGTAAAGTACGCCTACCTTGCAAACTACTTGTTATTGATGAATTTTTCAGGTCTCCAGGACTCTCCTCAGTTTTCTGGCGGTTCTCAATAATACTGTAGTTTGGATGGTCTCCACTCGTCCTCCAGTTTCCAAGTCGACCAGTCCCTTTAATAATCCTGTACTTACTGTACCAAAAGCACCAATCACAATTGGTGGTGGTGGTGGTGGTGGTATTATTATTATTATTTTTTTATTTCATTTTTTTAATGGTTCTATTAATATGTAAAATCTCAAGCTTCTTGTTGAAACCACTTCATTATACAGCTCTTTGTTATTTTCAAAATTCTTTTTGACGAAGATAATTCTTAAATTTACTGCCCTAGAAATCTACTTAATAATACTTTTAGGGTTGTTAGAATTGACATTGATATATGAAGGTATTTAATTATTTTTATTGAAGGGTTTATAGGAGTTATTGTTTAAATCAAATGTTATATCTAGAAAGTTGGCTATTTTTAAGTTCGAGGAGATTTCAATTTTAAATCCTAAATTTTTTAATTGTCTAATGATTTTCTTTTGTAGATTAGAAGTTTTAGGACCGTTGTTATCATCTAGATAAATTAAACCAACATTTCTATTTGGTTTGAATTTAAAATTTTGCTTATAGTATTTGATATATATATATATATATATATATATATATATATATATATATATATATATATATATATATATATATATATATATATATATATATATATATATATATATATATATATATATATATATATATATATATATATATATATATATCGACTTGGTCGGCAATTTTTGAGAATAAAACAATCTTATGATTATGTTGAAATCGTCTGTGTGGATTTTAACCCAGGTGTTATTATTATTAATTTATATGGATCTCCTGCAGGCTAAAATATGATCTAGTTCATTTTCGGTAATATCTAAATAGATTATCATATTCAATTGTTTTTTTTTTAATATCAAAGAGCCGTATAATGAAGCCCTACACAACAGCCATTTTAACAAGAAGCTAGAGTTTTTCGACCTTTATAGAACCAATAAATATAAATATAATAAGGGAGACGTAGAATTTCAGTTAATTTCTTTTATGAAACCAATTTACATAATCTCAACATTAATCTTTAATCCAATGCTGCTAATCTGAATTATTTCATAAGTTGAAAATGTCAGATTCGATTCGAAGTTAAGACAACGTGGTACATTTGTACACACGATAATGAACCTATTGACAGACAGAAAAACATGCACTTACATATCAATGCTTTTTCTGTATATCTACTGAAGGTGTCGATTTGTTAGAAAAATGTAAGGGTAGCAATATATTTGCTTGTATATACCTCTTTGGAAAGGAATAGTGACGTGTCGAAAAAACGTACATGAGAACGAAGTATAAATACTGTGAATGTAGTAAAGCATACAAGACAAATAAAAAAACTGAAATGGCAGATCGATCACAAAAGGAAAGAACCGCCTCTTTTTTGTTTGTTATTATAAAGAAAAGTAAGGGAATAACGAACAGAAATGGAGAAAAAAGTGCCGATATTCTTGCTAAACTTTGTCAAAATACTCCATTAGCTGAAGTATAACCTGCGGACAGTGTGTTTACAAATACGAATTGTACACTGCAAATATGAAATATCAGCGCCATGAATGTCTTAGCGACATTTATACGTGAGTATATATATATGTATGTATATGTGTGTGTGTGTGTGTGTGTGTGTGTGTTTGTGTGTGTGTGTGTGTGTGTGTGTGTGCGTAGAGATATATAAAAATATTAACATTTTTGTTGCAGTGCATGCAGATTCATACAAACACACGCGCATATATATATATATATACACACACACACACACACACACACACACACACACACACACACACACACACACACACACACACACACACACACACACACATATATATATATATATATATATATATATATATATATATATATTTCAGTGATAGAAACACATAACAGGATGGAAATAAATTTATAATCCTAATGTGACCGGTTTTGTTTTTTTCTTAAATATATATATATATATATATATATATATATATATATATATATATATATATATATAATCTTAGGCCTAATAAGCATCATGGTATTATTCATGTAAAAAAATAGTAATGTTTGTTCTGCCATTAAAAGGAAAAAATATTGTGCCCTCAAGGTTCTTGATACCTTTAAAATACTTTCGATTCGAATCCCTTATATTGCCCATTAAATCACGAACATATGCTCGTGGATGACTTCGGTAAAGAAGTATTATCATAGATTTGAGATATAGTTTACTGAATTTGTCATCTGATTGGCTATCTAACAAAGTACAAAGAAGTCTTTGATTTCAGATACAAATAGAATGCACATTTATTCTTTCCTCTAGGTGGCAAATATTGAATGATTTCAAAAAGTTTCATGTGGTATCATTGGATTTCATAGACCCTCGATGTGTAGCGCTCTCATGACTCTGTCTAGACTCTTAGTAGCATATCCGACATGACCGAGTTATACTGTATCACTGATGCATTCCTGCAGATCATCTAGGCTTGTAGGTAATGTAGGCCCAAAAATTCTATCCTTCGCTTTCTCCCAAATGAAAAAGTCTCACATTGTGGGGTGTGGTAATCTTGGAGTCCCACTTACAAAACACCGTCATTTTGTTCTGTGTGACTAATCCATCTGCTTAGTAGAAGCTTACAGAGAAGTGGAAATGTACAGAGAGATTCTGCTGGTGACAAAATAAATATTTTGAGTTAATGCATGAGATTTCACGAGCAGATTCTAATGAATTTTGTTGTAATGGGTATTTGAAATCCATAATTGTTTTCGTGCTAACTCTCTATTCCTTCCCGAAACGCATTCTTGCTAACAAAGTACATTTGTTTTATTTCTAATATCTGTGTCTAAATTTATTTTCATCTTAGGATTTTCGTAAGTTTTTCATTCTTTCATCTTTGAGTTATTCTAAAAATTCTTGTGTCAAGATTTGTTGCAATTTATCATCCGGCAAATAATTCTACTTGCGTTGATTTTCTTCTTTTCTTGTTGTTCAGAGGGGAAAATTTCCCCGATTTTGCTTAATTCTTATTTAATTTTCTTTCTATTCATACATTTGAATTTTGCATATTGTTGCTTGTTGCTCGTATAAGTCTTGGGCCTTTTGACTGGCATGTCATCTAGTCTTCAAAAATTAACACATAAATAATGCCGTCTACATTAACGTAAAAATATTGGCTAAATTGACAAAACGCGCTGGCAATTGAAGATATATATATATATATATGTACGTGTGTGTGCATCGTGCAAAAGAAGAACAAAAGGGTCACAATATTAGGATATCCAGATAATAGTAGTAATAATAATGTTAATATAGCCAAATTATACACATTTATCATAATATTTTTTGTGATCCAATATGATTTTCTTACTTAAAGAGTAGTTGGTCAGATCAGTGACAGGTGCACAGATTTTAAACAACCCCTGGGTCAAGTATAGTTAAAATATACTACCAATTAAAAAAATGACAAATCGAAACAAAACTCAACGTGGGACCCAGACGACAGTTCTGGGAGTCATGATCGGCACGTACTCCCCTGATAGTCAACATGGAGAAACCGTTTATCGTCCTGCGAATGCTGGTTGTTCTTTTTTCAGGTACACGAACGATGACCTAAGTAATCGCAAAAACCAGAGACGCCAACACCAAACAAGATCTAGGCAAGACAACAAACTTGCACGTCTCTGTTTTTTAGGAGCCACCCGACTCAAATCTGGGAAAATTGTGCTAGGTTTCAGACAGCAAGCCAAAGACTCGCTGACCAAGTTAGGACGATGATAAAGAAAAGCTTGTTTTCTGATCTTGAAATACTAGAAATATACTAGAAAGGAAATTGGGAATGAAAATAGCAAGACACTAATACACTAACCAAGGCTCTAAATTCTGAAAAAAACACTTACACTCTAACCGAAATAAAGTGAAAGCAATAACAATTGAAACAACACATACCCAAACCACAGAGAACAAACACTAAACACAAGAATACGAAATGAATAGTCTGTGAATCTGAAGGAGGTACTAGCGAAAGAATGAAGGAAGTACTAGCAAAAGAAGGAAGGAGGTACTTGCGAAAGAATGAAGGAGGTACTAGCGAAATATTGGAAGCAGGTACTAAAAAAGAAAGCAAATACTAGCGAAATAATGAAGGAGGTAATAGCAAAAGAAAGAAGCAGGTATTAGCGAAAGAAAGAAGGTGGTATTAGCGAAAGAAGGAAGGGGGTACTAGCAAAAGAATGAAGGAGGTACTAGCAAAAGAAGGAAGTGGGTACTAGCAAAAAATGGATGGAGGTACTCGCAAAAGAAAAAAGGAGGTATTAGCGAAAGAATGAATCAGGTATTAGCAAAAGAAGGAAGCAGGTACTAGCGAAGGAAAGAAGGTGGTACTAGCGAAAGAATGAAGGAGGTATTAGCAAAAGAAGGAAGGAGGTATTCGCGAAAGAAGGAAGGAGGTACAAGCAAAGAAGGAAGTAGGTACTAGCGAAAGAAGGAAGGAGGTACTGGGGAAAGAATGGAGGTATTAACGAAAGAAGGAAGGAGGTATTAGCGAAAGAAGGAAGGAGTTACCAGCAAAGAAGGAAGCAGGGACTAGCGAAAGAAAGAAGGTGGAACTGGCGAAAGAATGAAGGAGGTAATAGCAAAAGTTGGAAGGTGGTACTAGCAAAGAAGGAAGCAGGTACTAGCAGAAGAAGGAAGGAGGTACTAGCAAAAGAATGAAGAAGGTCCTTGCAAAAGAAGGAAGGAGGTACTGGCAAAAGAAAGAAGGAGGTACTTGCGAAAGAAGGAAGGAGGTATTAGCAAAAGAAGGAAGGGGGTACTAGCGAAAGATGGAAGGCGGTACTAGCGAAAGAAGGAAGTGGGTACTAGCGGAATAAGGAAGGATATATGAGCAAAAGATGGAATGAGGTACTAGCGAAAGATGGAAGACTAAAATATATATCAAGACATGGTAAAACAATACTGACAAAACCGGATATTTTTACATAAAAAGAAAAATCTACCAGCAACTAGAGGGAGAATGCACCGAAACATACCAACAACCAGATCACAAGGAAAGAAAAATATTTTAGAGCAAAATAAGGCAAAGAAGAAAACATAACAAAAACCTGAATAGATTAGCGATATGGGAAAAGAGTTAGAAGGACGAGAAGAAAGACCGAAGGCGAAAATACACATCGATTCACTCAGAGCAACACTAAAAAAATGTTATAAATTGGAGAACGGAAAGACATGATAACATACATTGATACTGGCTGAAAAAATTTACTTCCATCTAGGACAGCCTAGCTATCAAAATGAATAGATGCTTCCAAAATGAACGCATACCGGAATGGATGAAATAAGGAAAGATTACTCTGAGATAAAAAGACCCCTGAAATATAACCACCCCCAAAACAACAGACTCATAACGTACCTACGGATGATGTGGAATATACTAACGGCACAAATTAGGGAGGAGACTTATGATTCACTAATAAGCCGCAGACTGTTACCCGTGGAAAAGAAAGAATGCCGCAAGTTGACGAGAGGAACAGGAGAGCTACTTTATATTGATAAACAAATCCTTAAATACAGTAAAGCGAAACGAAAAATCCTATCTATGGAGTGGATTGACAACAAAAGGAATATAGTATGGTCCCGTAACGCTCGATAATAGACTATTTCAAAATGTACAAGATATCCGGCGAAGTGATAAAATTTAACGAAAATACCATGAGAAACTGGACATTGGTATTTACAGAAGGAGGAAAAGGCTTAACCGAGATGAAAATCGAGAGTAGGATCTTACAGGCAGATGCGCTATCGCCATCATTATTTGTAATAGCGATTATACCAGTCACTCGCATACTTAGAAAAATGAACTGGTTGATACAAACTCCACAAATCGCAAGAAAAAAATCAACCAACTAATGGATATTGCCAACATCAAACAGTTTGCCAAAAATGAAAAGGAATTGGAAAGCCTATTACAGGCAGTGAAAATCTACAGTCAAGAGATAAGGATAGAATATGTCCAAGAGAAAGGTGCCATGCTGATAATCAAAAGTGAAAAACAACAATTGTCGGAAGCAATAGAACTACCAAATCAAGAAAAAATCAGAACCCTCGGACAAAAGGAAACTTGCAAAAACTTGGCAATATTGGAAGCGGACACGGTCAAAAATGCGGAGATGAAAGAAAAAAAATGAAAAGAATACCTTAAAAGAACTAGAAAACTACATAGCAGAAACTTCATCAAAGGAAAAAATACCTGGACAGTTCCCCTAGTAAGATACTAGGGACTATTTTTAAAGTCGACCAGAAAAGAACTTCAACATATAGAACAGAGAATAACACCCCTACCATCAAAAAAAGAAACAAAAAATAGGTGATGATGATATATAAGCTCTTATATCCCAGAAATGACGTAGAGAGATTCCATGAGTCAAGAAAAGAAGGAGGAAGAGGACTTATTAGTTACCAAAAGCAATAGAAACAACACAAGCATCAACAGAACAAAAATAACTAGAAAACAAAAATGAAAGAAGAAAAACAACTGTATAAACATTTCAAGTAACAAACAAGCGGAATATCACACGAAAAATCTTGGATATGTCTAAAAAAACGGAAACCTTAAGAGAGAAACTGAATCTTTTCTGATAACACCTCAAAACAACGCTATAAAGACTAACAATGTGATAGCAAAAATAGACAAGACACAACAATATAGCAGATATAAATAGAGACGAAATGACCATTCATGTAATAAGCGAATGCAGTCAATTACCGCAAATTGAGTATAAGACTAAAAACGGCTGGGAGGACAAGGTGATCCACTGGGAATTGTGCCTGAAGTTTAAATTTGACTATGCGAACAAATGATATATGCACAACCAGGAATCCGTCCTAAAAACTGAGACGCACAAAATTCTTTGGGATTTTGAGATACTTACATGTGATCATCTAATCCCGACTAGAGGACCAAACCTAGTAATTGTCAATAAAAAAAAAAAAAAGATAAAAGAAAACCTGCCAAATAATAAACTTTTCCGTTCCGCCTGACCACAGGGTTTAACTGAAACAAAGTGATTAGATAGATAAGTACCAAGAATTTGCTAGAGAACTGAATAAAATATGGAACATGGAGGTGATGTTAATTCCAATTATAATGGGTGCGCTTTGTAAAGTCACCAAAGGTTTGATAAAGGGACTAAAGGGCTTTTATTATACCTCTAGCAGAGTTTACTTGTGTGCTTTGGGTCATTATCTTGTATGAGTACAAACCATTGAGTCACAAAGTGGGATCACGTGATGGTGATGTATATAGTGATAGCCGGTCAGATTAAATTTACCCTTTACTAGGTGGAACCCCCCGACTATGCAATTGGCAAAGCCCCTCCACCACTACCATAACACAGCCTCCTCAATAAATTACGACTGGTGTGATAAAAGTGATTGCATATCTTTCATTGACTCTTGAGAGAAAGATTTCGAACTTTGATTCATCAGTGCAAAGGACTTTATTTCACTGCTCCCATTTTCAGTTTTTGCGCGCCTTGACCCGCTGGAGCCTTTTTATATTCTTTTTTTCCTCAAGAAGGGTTTCTGGAACGGCAATTCTGCAATATAGGCCAGCTTCACAGCGTCCTCTCTTCACAGTGGATATTGACACATTCTTTATACGATATTGGTCCAGCTGTGCAGAGAAATTTGAAGAAGTCACCCTTCTCTCACGGAAAATGATGATTCTGATGAAATTGTCCTCAGCATAGTATCTAGCAAGATCAACAAAATAAAATCTAATGTGAGTTAAAATGGTCGTATAATGTAGTTTGTCGAAAAAGGTCAGTACTAAAGAAGAAATCAAATTTTCAAAAGATATCTGGTTATAGTAAAATAAAAGTTACTGAGGAAGACTTGCATTTAGTATAATAAATAAAACATTGTGGTGCTTAACTTGTTTCATTAAAGATTACACTTTTAGTTTAAATAAAACATTTTAGAGGTCGCAAAATAGTTTTGAAAGGTAGTATATATATATTATGTTTACTATTGCCTAAAGTATAATAGAATGAGTTACGTATGTGAATATATATATATATATATATATATATATATATATATATATATATATAACGTTTATTTTTCTCACACGTAGGAATCATATTGAAACGTTCGAACCTACAACACAATATATATGAATTTCAAACGGCTTGCTATAATCCCAAGTTCTGTTCACCGTAACGTTTAACTATATATATATATATATATATATATATATATATATATATACGCGTCAGTGTCTCAGTTTTGCGAGTCTGTGTGTACGTGTTTGCTGTATGTGAGTGTATATGAATGCGTTAGAAGTATGTCTATCTATAGAGAATAAAAATTAAATCACTCTGGGAGAAGAAGGCATATACTGTATTTAAAAAAATTGGTGTTTCCTTCAAATCAACTTTCATTTTATTATTTATTCTAGTTTTCTTTACTATGTCTTGTGGGTGTGCTCATTTATGTGACAGCCTCCATCTTGCCTTCTACTTAGCAGTCACAATCATTATGCTCTTTCCTTTCTTTCTCTTCAAGTGAAAAAGTTATCATTTCCTGCATCGCAAAACTTCTATATGCTAGCAGCTCACACACACACTCACACACACACACACACACACGCACCCCATATATATATATATATATATATATATATATATATTGTAATATCAGTGAACAGTTTCTATAATATTACCCACCTTCCTTTGACGTCATGCAGAGTTATTTAGCAAGAAGAAAACCGAAGAGACATTATCATTGTTGTAGTGAGCATAGCAGAGAGAAACGTTAGAAAAAATAGTTTTGATCTGAGAACAGGACAGTGGATTTGGATTGTCAAAAATAAATGGAAAAGTAGCTTCTATGTCCGCAGCTTTTCATAGCGAGCGGTGCATTCGTGATTCGTTTCGCCCTTGGCAGTTTCATTGTGGAACGAAGAAATCATTAAAGAGACCTCTTGAGAATAACATCAAGAAAAAAAAAAGATGAATGCTACCAGGATTTCTGTACAAAATAAACTATTAAAAAATTTACAGCAGGAAATACATTAGGAATAATTCATATATACATATATATATATATATATATATGTTTATGTGTGTGTGTGTGTGTGTGTGTGTGTGTGTGTGTGTGTGTGTGTGTGTGTGTTTATTTGTATATATCTGTATGTATGTGTGTGTGTACTTCAGCACTGTAAAATTAAAGAAATACCGGCACAAATAAAAAATTAAGTAAGTAAATCCACATGTCGATATAACTTATATATATTATATAATTTATATCTACTTTCATATTGATAACACACACACACACACACACACACACACACACACATATATATATATATATATATATATATATGGCAGGGGATAAAATCGTATATATATATATATATATATATATATATATACATATATATGCATTTGAAATATAGATAGGTTAAAATAGACTCACACACATAGATGACATATGTACTTATATTCCCTGACACGTATATAAAAGCCCAGATATGTATAAATACGTGTATGAACCCATGTGAATTGTTGTGTATGTATACGTGTTTTAGTACACATGCATCTATATATTGTTGACTGAAAGTTTTTAATTTCATCCAATTAGAGACTCATATGAATCCATATAAATATATATGTATTTGTGCGTGTAGGTCTATGTGTGTTTGTCCACATCATTTTTCAACTCGCATACAAATAACTATATATATATATATATATATATATACTGGGACTATATTAAAATGTTGTCCTTTAAAAATTAAATTATATCAACTAAGCCGCAGATTATAAAATCTAAAAGTGCTTAATACCAAACGGGTAAACCAATTTAAAATCTCAATGCAAATTATTAAATTTGATGATCAGAGTGCGTTTGCTCGACGGAGATATTCAGGCAATTAGATATTGTTCAAATCAGTTACCCTCGTTACACACACACACACACACACACACACACACACATGCGTGCATATATATATATATATATATATGTGTGTGTGTGTGTGTGTGTGTGTGTGTGTGTGTGTATACATATATATATGTGTATATATAAATATATACATGTATATATATGTTGGTGACTATAATATTATATAGAATATGTTAATCTGGGTATAAGTAGATTCGCAAAAAGATATCAGTTCCTGCCTTCACGCTGATATTCGGATCTACTGGAGAAAAACGAACTCGATTACGTAAATTAGATAATTTATAATTTTTCTTTTTTGTACTTATACATGATTTTGTCATTACACGTACACATTTTCTTTAACAGCTTCTACTCGACTTCACCTGCCATACCATTTAGATCCATACATTATCCACATGAACTTAGACCATTTTAAGTTTATTTCCAATTGAATTTTTATGGTTATAGAATGTTTCTTTCGATGTCCTGTCTTTGTACAATGTACATCATATTTGACCTATATCCAGTGTTATATGATCTTTTATAAACAACGTTTTTAAATAAGAATTTTCCTCTAAATAACAATTGAAGTCATATATAAAGTTGCGGAAGTATTTCATTTATTATGGCAGAATTTACAAATTCAATTAATCACATTATTATTATTGCTTTACGTCAGCCGGCACAAATGGTTTATACAGCTATGTGTGATTGTTAGAGTATTCTTATTGAAAATTATGTACAGAATATAAGTTCTATAAAAGTACATATATCAATTATGTTGAGGAACCACTTTCTGCTTTGGTTTTCACTGCACTATTGAATGATTAGCTGAACTAAATAATACTTCTCTTTCTATTGAACGTATTAGTAAGTGTGTTTTCCTATATTAGTCGTGTTACTAGTATTTTTCAATGCTGTTTTATATTTCATGATTATTTGATTAAAACTTTTGCTTTTTCTCGAGTTTGTGGACGGCAGCTTAAGACACACGGATATCGGATATTTCATAAAAGGTTGAGGAGGAATAAATCAGGTATTGACAGAGACGGCCACATCGTTTTATTTTCTATAAATTTTTGACTATTTTCAAGATTAAATGCAAAACCCCCAAAATTATCTCCCTTAAATTCGGTGTTTATTTTGGTACCGAAAAGGCAATTTTCTTTTAACTTCAATCATTCCTATTTCTCATTACATACATCTTTCGGCCATTGGATTTTTGTTAACCAACAGGCTATCACCTCGGTAGAGTGTCACATAATTTTTGTTTACCAATTCGTCCAAATATGAATGCAAATTAAGTCCGATTTATTCATATAATGAGGAATTCCAAAAACTGCCTATTGCCATTTAAAAAATTCCAATGATCACCCTTATTCGTCCATATTAATTTTTATTTTTTACATGAAATTCTTTGTATACACATGAGACCTGTAAGCCCCTCCAACGCACATGAAGATGTCTATGTGTATATGTATGTATCTATCTCTCCCACACCATATATATATATATATATATATATATATATATATATATATATATATATATATATATGCGTGTGTATGCATGTGATAGTATATTCTAAGTATAAAAATAAGATAATAATAAAACAAGATAAAAGATCACCACAAAGGGTTTCACGTTTTCAGGTGAGCAAGATCAGAACATGTGTAAATGTTAGTTCACCTGAGAATTGCAATGTGAAAGTTTGAGTCAGTTTTTAACCTGTTTTATTACATCTTGTTTCTATACTTGAAATACGTATTAAAATTGTATTTTGTTGTATTTCTTTGCATTTTCGTGCATTGAACACTAAAGGTTTTACGGATTAAAAACGCTTTTAGCCTAAAAATTAGATCATAATTATATATATATATATATATATATATATATATATATATATATATATATATATATTCTACCGGAGAATTTTTGCATTATCTGAGCTAAAAGACTAGTGATTTAACATTAGCTGCAACATAATAAACAAATGCATGCAGACTATCCTCATTTTTAGTGGTAGGTGTGACTGTAATAATTCGTGTATTTAAAAAAATAATATATGTGCACATTTTATGGTTAGTTTTTATTGTTTATGAATAAAACCAATAAAATAATTCAGACTACAATCATAATGATTATCAACCATCTTCAAACAAATAAACATTTCAGAAATGTCAAGTAAAATTTATTAGGGTTGGAATGACAATTTCATAAGCCGAAATGTTCATATGTTGATGTCATATTTGTCGTTGATGACTTGTTTATAAATTGGATCTAAACGCAGTAAGAACGACTGAAGTCGTGTTTGGACAGTTAAGGCGACTGTGTTGAAAATATACCTCACTTTGTTACATTTAGTAAACGGATCTTTGTCAGCCTATGAACTTTTCAGCTACTAAAAAAAAAAAAAAACCAGAACAGTTGATTTCTTCCCTTTCAAGAATCAGGGTATGATTTAAAAGGCCACGATTCTTCCCAGTTTCAGAACAGGAATGGATCTAAGAAATTACTTTGCACTATACGTAGTACAGCACACAAAAAAAGACAATTGCTAATGATCCAAATTAGTTAGTGGCAAAGAAACGTGAGGAATAAAAATGTCAAGAACGGAGCTTTTATCGAAAACTCATTTTTCTTGATATTTGCTTTCATCCTCACACACACACACACACACACACACACACACACACACACACACACACACACACACACACACACACACACACACACAGAGGCAACTGGCTAATTATGTCATATGCTACTGACTATATTGAACTTTAGATGTATCTCTCTCTCTCTCTTTTTCTCTAACTCTCTTTCTCTCTCTCTCTCTCCACTGCTTTTTACTAGTTTTCTATACTAATGACTATAATAAAGGAACAATGCCAAATACTCATCGCCAATTTCCTATCGTCAGGGATTTAGACATTTTCCCAATCACAACGAGATTAGACACAGAAATTATGAATGAGGCAAATATTACATAACTTATTCAAGTAAAAATTCTATAATGTCTGCAATAATTTTCTTTGGAAAGAATTCGATTTGAAAAAGTTTCATCCGTGATGTATCTTTTTAATTTTCACTTATTGTTAACACACACACACACACACACACACACACACACATATATATATATATATATACATATATATATATATATATATAAGTTGTCCAAGAGTCAAGAGTGACCCGAAGGCTTAATTTCAATAGCTACAACACCGAAGTGCTATTTCCTTCCCTGAGTTGCCCCCTTACCATTCACCCCTACCTTGTAATCCTGACTTCAAGTAAAATTTTCTAAGTCTTTGGTATGAATCAACCGGGGATTGAACCCCTGTCTCCCATACGAAAACTTAAACCATTACGCCAGTATTTTATATATATATATATATATATATATATATATATTTCCTAAGATCTGAAATTGTGTACATGTCATTGTTTAATGGCATATCAACCGTCGAGGGTTATTTAATGCCAAAGCCATTCCCCTAGAAGAACAGCAGTGCTGATATTTAACCCGTAGCTGGAAGGATAGGTGGGTTCATACATTACGCAAACGGATTTGTCGGAAAGTGAACATAATAGCAATACTGGAATCCGAACTCGCTTACTACAATTCCGCAGGTCAGCGCTTTAACCATTATACCACTTCTGTGTGTGCACGTGCGCGCGTGCGCGCGCGTGTGTGTGTGTATGCGTGGGTGAATGCAAAATGTGTGTGTAATGAGACACAATCCTTCATTGTTAAATATTTTGTTAAAGGGCATATTGAATGCGTTATTTATTTTTTATTTTGTAATTTCTGAACAATTTGAAAGGAAATCAATTGTGAATGAATTGACAATCATAATAATCTATTTTTTTTAATCGACTGCTTTGGGAATTTATTTTAAAGAATCTATATTTGATGTTATCCGATGATAAGAAAAGTTCAGAATAAATATCATTCATAGGATGTACGGATATACACTCATATTCCCTTACCTGCACACACATGTAAACACACTCAGGCATATACACGTTATACATATATATATATATATATATATATATATATGATGGTTATTACATTTTTAAATTTTACCATACGTATATATATATATATATATATATATGAGTGTGCGTGTGTCTGTGTGTCTGTGTTTACGTCATGACTTTGCTGAGAGAAATGAAGAATATATATATATATATATATATATATATATATATATATACCCAAATGTAGGGGAAAGTTCGGGTACATAAAGATTTTTATACTATGATTTATATTCCTGATCGATTTAAATAAATCATATTAGATTTAAAAATAGAAGTTACTCATTTTTATTATTCCAGTTATTTTGTATTTCTGTCCATAAAATAAATTTAAATATACTTCTTTATATGAAAAAACGTCATCACTTAGTTTTGGATTCTCAAGTATATATATATATATATATATATATATATATATATATATATGAAGAGAGAAAGAGAAAGAGAGAGAGAGGTTTGGCAGAAGCGAGAAAATGTAAGTGGATTTGATAGTATATCCGAAGATGAGTTGATTTTTAGTTGAAAATTCTCCAGCCATTAATGTTTCATTTTCTTTTATATGGAACTATCCCCAGGGCAATGTTCAAAGTATGACAAGACATTTTCTCATCTTTTTGTTTCAGTTTTAAGTTTTAATTTGATTCCAGGGGTACAACATCACATATTAACATTCGCTAGATGATAGTTTAATATAAAGAAAAAACAAAATTTGATATTGTCAGAGAATTAAACTATAAAACAACTTATCAATGAATACCTTTTTACCAGACATACTTATATATATATATATATATATATATATATATATATATATATATATATATATATATATCGAGAGACAGACAGACAGAGAGCTATTTGTTACTGCCTCCCACCAGACAGAACTCAACACTAGTCAATGGCTAGATTATAGAGGGGATTTAGGGGTGGGGAAGGTCGGGCACAAGCCTCGGCTCGAACCCTGTTGGTGTATGCTGGTTATCGGCCCACTTAGTGCAATGTGGGCCTGATGAGCCTTGCAAGCCTTCGACCCAAATCTGTGTTCAGGCATGTGTGGCTGATTATGGCTTAAACTGGACAGCAAGGTCCAGTGCCATAAAATGTGGTCAACGCTTTTCATGTTGCCTCTCCCCCATCCGAAGGTGGCCCAGCCGAAGCCGGGAGCCTTTTGGCCTCAAAAGGCCACGAAAAGCGATGAGATAGATTATGGCTTAAACTGGACTTCAAGGTCCAGTGCCATACAATGTGGTCAACGCTTTTCATGTTGCCTCTCCCCCATCCGAAGGTGGCCCAGCCGAAGCCGGGAGCCTTTTGGCCTCAAAAGGCCACGAAAAGCGATGAGATGGATAGATAGATAGATGTAATACTCAAGACATATTTTATCTTAGGAAATAAATCGAATACTGATGCTAATTATACAACTGCAGCCTTTACAGTTTATGTGACATTTAGTGACACAGATCTTCATACGAATGTTACATTGTCATATTCCTACACGTACTGTACAATAAGTTAAAATCTATTTTCTAACCTTAACAAAAAGATTAATAGGAAATACTTTCCTTTTATTGCAAATATATGATGAATTGAAAATCTCAGTATTCTCACTGGCACTTCCGCGAATCTGTTAATTTCCGGACACATTGTCACATGATTGACTCATTTTAGTGATCAATTCCATCATTTACATAATAGATTTGCTTTATTTGTTTTTAAACAGTATCTACCTATCTATCCCCGATACTTGCTCTCTCCGTCTGTCTGTTTCTAGGTCCCTCTTTTCCCCCCCTATAGATAGATAGATAGATAGATAGAGAGTGAGAGACAGTGAATCAAAAACTACACATTTGTTCACCAACCTCCTGGCTCTGTATGCATATATACACACATACACATACACAAACAGGGATAGATAGATAGATCGATAGAAGTAGATCAAACATCGCTCGATATCATCCTTTCTAAGTCCTGATGATGGTTTATTAGAACTGAAACGTTATAACATTGACTTCCTTTTAAATTAAATTATCCTCTTTTGGCCTAGTGGGTAGAGTGTTTGCCAATTGTCTGAGAGACCGCGGTTCAATCCACAGCCGGGTCATACCAAAGACTTAAAAATGGTACTTGATACCTCTTTGCATAAGACTCAGCATTATAAGGTACGTATCAAGGGTAAGGTGGATCAATCAAGGGAAAGGAGTAGCACCCTCGCGAATACCTTGGTGTGGTAGCTATTGAAAAGAGAGCCCTCTGGTTACCTTCGACTATGGTCGCTTGCTTTACTTTTATCATATGTGTGTGTTTTGTGTGTGTCTGTGTAATATCATGATGAACATGTTATTTTATACATGTTATCGTTTTTATGTTGCTTTATTAAACAGTTCCTCCATTTTTCTCTTTATATAACAGTTCATGTACTACAGAGAAATGAAAGAGACGAAGCTCGGTCGGTTGATAACCAGAGGCACACTTTAAGCCCCTTATTACTTCAAGTGGGTTACATCCGTACCTCTGACAAAGACTCCGTTTAGCAACTGTTTTATATATTTATGCAATGCTTTTAGATGTCCAAAAACTGTTATTCTCATCGAAAATAAGAGATTTCATTTCATCATATTAATGTTATGTTTTGACCTTTTGACCTGGTCAAAAATGCCATTCAAGGTGATGCACCGGAAGGAAGTGACACATTCTAATGGCAGTTATGAGAGGAAATCGCGTGAGCGGAAATTGGCTGATGAAATGGGACGAGCTAAAAAAAAATTCCCATGGTACACTACAGAGTGATGCACCAGAAGAGAGTGACCTCTGAACTGCAAGACAGTTATTTCCGCTTGATGACGATTAAACATTCGATTTCAAAGATCGAGTGGGCGTCGAACGATTATATAACTCAGTTGAGTTCGATGAGCCAGTGGAATTGAGTTCCGGTTCCAGTTGAGTTCGACGCCCGGGAGTTGCCAGTAGAGTTCCAGACAGTTGGAGTGATATGTGGGAACCCCGATGGAGTTTGGGGTCCAGAGAAGATGCTGATAAGATGCAGTAAAAAAAGCCAGCATCCAGCACAGTGGGCCCTAGGCCTCCGGTTGAGCAGCCCTAGAGAACAAGAAAGACACAACGTGACGGTCATAACAGTGGGGTCAAAATATTACAGTTTATGTTCGGTCTCCAGTTCCCTCTCACAGTAAAACCCCACACAACCTTTTCGAACCCTTGTGAGAGGTAAAAATATTGTTAAGGAAGTCTTCCTGCGTCGTTTATTACTGCGTCTGTTTAATTATTGTGTCGTTGTGATGCTGTAGATGATCATATAACATTAACATATCAATTAATATACTCGTTTTTATGTTATTGTTTGAAATCTATTGGAATTTTGCAACCCTAACCCTGTCACTTAAATTTTAATGATACATTACTTACAAAATATGTACGATATTCCCACACAGGAACAAACCTTCAAATTGAATGAGAAGAATTTACTTGTATGCACAATTTATGATACGTGAGCAATCTTGAACAAGTCCTGGCGGCAACACCCAACAAGACACCAACTGTACGGCCACCTGCCTCCTATCACGAAAACTATTAAAGTTAGACGAACCAGACATGCAGGACACTGCTGGAGAAGCAGGGACGAACTCATAAGTGATGTACTCTTATGCACCCCCACACATGGCCGTGCAAAAGCAGTACGACCGGCACGAACATACATTCAGCAACTATGTGAGGATACAGGATGTTGTCCAGAAGACCTGCCTGAGGCGATGAACGATAGGGAAAAGTGACGAGAGAGGGTCAGGGATATCCGTGCTACCGTGATGATGATGATGATGATGATGATGATGATGATTCTTAGGACGAAAGTGCGCAATATCAAACAGACAACGGCATTTAGTAGTAAAAATGATTCTGTTATATGCTAAACACATCCATCTTTTATTTTCAGAAGGTTGAAAAATGACAAAGGTATTTCGCATATAACATTAAATTATGTCACATTGATGAAAATAAGAACAATATACATTTTTATAGTCAATGTGATATAAGTGATTTTTTCGTCACAATGAGATTATTATTAGTTACTTAATTAGTAAAATGCTTCGTAAGAGATGAATTAATGAATTATTTGGAACGGAAGTGTAGGATGTGTTAAGTTAGGATTTGTTTGTAAGTAGGTAGTTATTACTCAGTATTAATTATTGGAAAATTGTTTTTGTTTGTTCTTTGTAAATTAATGCAAAACTACCAAATTTACAACACACTAGTGAAGACTTTAGTTTTCTACAGGAATATTGTTCAGTGATGATATAGATGCTTTAATTTATAAGTAGTAAAGCATTTTAAGAAGAATTTCATAATTATCCTTATTATACTGAGAATTTGGATGATTAAGAATATATCAATAACAGTGATATGATTTGGTTGATCTTTTTACTCATTATTTCACTCATTAGAAACTTAAAGCCTAAATGCATGTTCAATATTGTCAAGTTAAATTCAATTCTGCAAGGAATTGATTTTAAACAACTGAAAGCTCTTCTTATGAGCGAGACCATACAATTTTTCAGCCGCCTTATTTCAACTATTAAACAACCATCACACCGAATTCGGTGTTGCGAGACCTTATACGTTTATAAACGAGTCGAGCAGTTAACACTTATAGCCCCAGCAAGTTGAAATAAATACAATAGTATTATAAATCTAAACGCAACAACTTGAATTTTTATGTTTTTGAAAAAAGTAAAGTTGGCGACCGTAGTCGAGGGCGACCGGAAGGCTCCCTTTTCAAAAGCTACAAAATCAAGGTGTAGGGGAGGGCGCTAATCTTTTCCTTGGATTGCTCCAATTTACCCTTGATACGTACCTTATAATGCTGAGTGATAAGCAAGGAGATATCAAGCACCATTTTTGAGTCTTTGGTATGACTCGACCTGGGATTGAACACCTGTCTCCCCGGCCATTGTCGAACACTCTACCCAATTGACCAATGGGCCTGTCGTAAGTTTTTAGTTTTCATTAATTTGGAAAAAAGAAAAGGATCATAATTTTCATTTCTGGCGAAGATATTGTTTGTTTGATATCCACTTTATATGGTTAAACAAAAAGATAAAGATTCGGTTCTGCTCATCCATCAAACAGAAAATAGTTATCCAGCTAAGCACTCTACCAACGTTTTATATTGAACCTTTAATAAAATTCTTTGATTCTATATAATTTTAAAAAATTCTAAAACCATGTTCTGAGTGTCCACTAGTACCACGGAAAGATTTGTGGCTGCAGATCTAACTGACTTTGATTATTCAAGGAAAAACAGACGGACAAAAAACAAACAAACAAGCATTTGAGGAATTATAGTAAGACAATAATGCTACCGATTGTTATTTAAAGTGAATGTTAATCATGATGATAAGTAGAAAATTCTGCAGTCTTAGATAGTACAAATAAGCGAGGATAGATTAAGTGTCTATTTTATTCACTTTTACAGAATTGTTGGGGTCATATTCAGTCGCATTAACAGCTTTGAAAACGAGGCAACACGTTAATTCATGTAATCACAGCCGATACTGTCAAAGCAAATATGAAAATATGTCAACGTATAGTCGGTATTGTTGATACAAGTTGCAGAATTATAATGATTCTCAGATGATGTGGCTAGACTTATCGGCAACAAGCCAGCTGTGAAGAAATTAAACAAGAAAGTGAGTAGACGGAATGGTTTAAAGAATTACAATGGAATGAAGAGACAGAAATGGGGTACGTTGAGAGGTAAAATGTAAAAAGTGAAAGTGGGGAAAGAAAATAAAAACATTAGAAGCGATTTAGAAATGAACAAATAATTGACAAAAATTGTGTGATGTTTTGAAAGTGATAAGAAGACCAGAATGGTGAAGAAGAAGAAGAAGAAGAAGAAGAAGAAGAAGAAGAAGAAGAAGAAGAAGAAGAAGAAGATAGATAAAGGAAAATATAGGATTCAGATATAAGAAAAATTACGTAAAAATAGGAGAAAAGGGAAGTGATTGTATTGAGTAAACCGAAAAGTTTAACAGAATACGAAGAGAAGTCTGTAAGCTAATGATAATAATAATAAGTAGAAGAAGAATGATAATAAGAAGTTGTGGAGACTTGTTGTCACTCCAGTGAAAGACCGTCGGTTAACTCAAGGAGTAAAACGATAATAATTACATTTAAAATTGTCATCGCTTTTACTATTAAAAAAAAACAACATGTTTCTGTTACGTGTTTTTGGGCGCAGTGTAGCTTCAGTGGTTTAAAAACTCCCATCCTCAAATATTGTTAAGCTATAATACGAAATTAGAGTTGGAGACTAGGATGTGAAAAATGAGAAAATTTCCTCATGTGACGAAGACTTAGAATAAAATAGACTTGTTTAGACAGCAACAGAAGAAAGGCCAAAAACCTAAATATATAGCTGCACTGTCTCGAAGAAGTGGCCAAACTGCCAAAATGTCTTTGCTTTTACTATTTTGAAGAAAATCGTATTTAATTTTGTCCTTTATCCTCCTCTCTAATTTTGACTGTTTACATACATACATATATATATATATATATATATATATATATATATATATATACCAACCACTCCGCTGGGGCAGGATATGACACAAGGTCAATTCGTAAGCGGAATTTAACAGGTTTTAATTCAGAGTTTTTCTTCTCCTAGACTAGTTGCCTTACCAAGGCTGAAGAACCTGGTCTGTCCTACTATTTGTCCATAGCTGGAGGGAGAATAATTGGATTCATACCTTTCCCAAGGGTATTAGGGCTATGTGAAATGCAATAATTCTCGTCCAGGATTTGAACTCGTGTCACCGTGTCCATTTCCTACGACGATAGCCATTACACAACGGGCACCTCAATTTAGATATATAAGTTTAGATATATAAGGGCAGGAACGGTTTAATGCAATATTTAACAAGTACCTCTTAAAGCAAGTAACCATTATGATATGAAAGAGCTCAATGTCAACATTTAAGCGTCCAGAGGGAAAAGAAAAAAAGGAAAAAAATGATCTTAACTTAGTTAAAATTGAACAAATTTAAAAGAAGGAAAGTGAAAAGCACTAGATCACTAGAAACCATGGGAAGCAGCATGTGAAGTCAGGTTGATGAATCAAAAGTTGGGTCAACGGCGAACCTCACAAGATGTTGGACGGAAGAACTACATTGTTTAACGACCAGAGTCAAATAGTTTAGTTTGGAAACTACTGCTCCCATTCCATGAGTGTGGCGTTAATAGATGAGGGAAACATAGTCAAATTATCCTTTTTAGTGACCTTCTTACGTGAAGAGGACTGGTTCACATCTGTGACAGGCGCTCAGTTTTTAAGCAACCCTGGGTATTGTATAGCCACCATATACTACCTATTAAAAAACTGTCTAATAAAACATAAAGCAATGTAGAAGCCAGAGGACATATCTGGGTGTCGTGATTGGCAGGTGAGCCCCTGATACTCAAAAAGGGGGACCCACTCATCGTCCTGCGAATGTTGGTTGTTCTTTTTTCAGGTACACGAACGATGACCAAAGTAACCACACAAACTAGAGATGCCAACATAAAGCATGATCTTGGCAAAACAACAAACTTAGACGTCAATGTTTTTTTGGAGCAACCCTGTACAAAGTGGATATAGGGAAAGGAGGATAGAGATTTGAGAAAAATGCCCAAGGTTTCAGGCAGCAAGCCAACGACTCGCTGACCAAGTAAGGACGATAATAAACAGAGGTTGGTTTTCTGACCATGAAATACTAGAATTACAGCAATAAAGAAAATGGGAATCAAAACCTTACACTAATCCAATAACCAACACACCAAATACTGGAAAACAATTTCACTCTAACTGAAACGAAACGCAAACGAATAATAACCGAAACACTATGCTCCAAACCTCATAGAAGAAACACTAACACAGGAAGAAGAAATGAGCTTACAATTTTAAAAGGAATTATGTATAAAAAGAAGACTAGATAACCATCTCCAAGAAAACAAGATTGGAGAACTGTCAAAGCAGAAACTGAAGTAATGGCTGAATTATGAACACATATCTCAACGAAAAACATCCCGGAATTAAACGAACTAATCTCTGGAGGAGCCAAATTAGTCTGTGAGAAAAATCGGTGTTCCGCTAAAAACAGAAAATCAAAACCTAGATAGGAAATTAGAGTGGAAATGCAGATTAAAAAAAACTACAGCAACAAGCAAAATGATAAAACAAAGGAAACGCTGAAACATGTAGGGACAGAAAGGAAACAGCAACACAAGTAAAACAGACAATACAACTCGAGGAAATCAGAAGATATTGCTGAAAGTAGGCTGACTAAAACGATATCGAGACAGGATGAAATAATGTGGACAAATCAAGACATTCCAAAACAATGAAAATAATTCCATCAGCAGCTAGAGAAAGAATGCCCTAACGCATAACCACCAACCAGATGCCAAAGAAACAAAACTATTTTGAAGCTAAATGTGGCAACCAAGAAAATATAACAGAAAAGCCGAAATGATTAGTAAAATTGAAAAAAAAAGCTTTAAAGGACTCGAACAAAGACAGAAATCAAAAATACTCCTCAATTCACTGAGAGCAACACTGAAAAAGTATCAAATAACTCCTGGACATGATGACATACATGGATTCTAGTTAAAATATTCGCTTCCATCCACGACAGAAAAGCTATTGAAATGAATAGATACTTGCAAGAAGACGATGTATCCGAATAGATTACCAAAAGAAAATTAACATTGAGCCAGAAACCCCCCTCCAAGGAACCGCCCCAAATAACTACAGACCCATAACGTGCCTACCTACGATGTGGCATATACTAATCGTACAAATAAGGGAGGAAATTTCTTACTTTTGAATAAGCCGCAGATTTTTCCCCGAGGAGATCGACTGTATACTGATCAACACATCCTCAACGTGAGCAAGACGAGACGAAAAATCTAGCTATGGCGGGAACTGACTACAAAAAGGCATATGATATAGATCTGAAAAAGTTGATAATAAAATGTTACAAAATGTACAAGATATCAGATGAAGTCATAAACTTTATTGAGGAAGCCATGGGAACCTGGAGAGTGGAATTGACAGCCGTAAAAAGAAACTTAGCTAAGGCAAAGATCCAGAGGGGTATATTCCAGGGAGATACACTCTCTGCATAGCTATTAGTAATATTAATGATGGCACTCATCCACATTATTGAGAAATGCAGTGGTGGAAACCAATCGCAAGAAAAGATCAGTCACCTAATGTACGTCAACGACATCAAACTTTTGAAAAAAATGAAAAAGAATTAGAAACCCTAAAACAGGTAATGTGAAAATACAGTCAATATATAGGGATGGATGCTGATAATGAAAAGCAGGAAACAGTACAAGACGAAATGAATGGAATTACCAAATCAAGAGAAAATAAGAATGCTCTGAGACAGGAAATGTACAAATACTTGGGAAATTTGGAAGCAGACACCATCAAATAGATGGAGATGAATGAATTAAAAAAGTGGAGTACGAGAAAGCTACTCGAAACCAAACTGCGCAGCAGGAAACTTATAAAAAAGGATATATATCTGGGCTCTCCTCCTTGTAAGATACTCGGGACCATTTTTGAAGTGGACCAGAGAAGAACTTAAAGAAATGAACCTTAGAACAAGAAAACTAATGTGGATGCATTAGGCCCTAAACTCAGAGATGATGTTTACTGACAATATGTGTCAAGAAAAGAAGGAGGAAGACAACTCGCCTGCATTCAAGATAGTGTTGATGCAAAGATGCAACGGCTCGAAGACTATATAGAAAAGCGCAGAGAAAGACTGATCAGTGCCAACAGAAGCAATACTGACGATAGGAGGATCAGCAGAACGAAAATGACTACAAAACAAAAATGGGAAGAAAAATAACCTCATGCGATAAACTAAATCTCTACTAATTGCTGTAAAAAGTGCTATAAGGACCAATTTTATTAAAGAAAGAATAGAAAAGACGCAACAAAATAACAACTGTAGGTTACGTGGTGATAGAGACGAAACGATCAATTACATAATTAGCGAATACTGAAAACTAGCAGAGAGAGAGAGAGAGAGAGAGAGAGAGAGAGAGAGAGAGAGTATAAGACTTGAAACGATTGGGTGGGCAGGGGGAATTGTGCAAGAAATTAAACTCTGACCATACAAACAAATAGTATGAGCATAATCCCAAATTTATTATGGAAACTGAAAAGCTCCACTGGAATCTGGAGATACAGATTTCGACCAGACAATTATAGTCACTCCCCCAAAAAATGAAAACTTGCCGAATAGTGGACTTTGCTGTTCCGGCTGAACACAGAGGAAAATTGGGAGATAAGTACTCTGATCTTGCTTGAGAACTGAAAAATAATAATGATAACACATGGTCTTGCTATACTGGATTACGTACTTTTTCAGAATGTAAATGACATCTGACAAAGTCATAAACTTTTTCACGGAACCCAAGGTAACTGGAAAATGAAATCGGCCCCGGAGGGAGAACTTTTGATAAGTTAAAAATCTGGAGACGTATCTTCCAAGGAAATGCACTTTCACCATTACTATTTGTAATAGCGATGACGCTACTCAATCACATAAGCAGAAAACACACAAAGGGCTCCAAATTTACTTTCGCTTAAGACAAAAGAAAAACAATCACGAAATGTAAATGGACGACATCAACCTCTTTGCAAAAAAGGAAAAAGAAATGGGGGCTCAGATACAAACAATAAGAATATACAGTTAGGATATAAGAAATAAATGTTGAATAGAAAATGAGAAGCGGGAAAAGACAAATAACGGAAGGAATAGAACTATCAAATCAAGAAAGAATAAGCAAAGATAGAGATGAGTCACCAAATCCCTGACAGAATACCAATTATATCTTTGTCTATCAAGATAAAAGAACTTTTCATCTTGTGAATTTTGCTGTTGTAGCTGATCATAGATTGAAAATCAAAGAGAACGAAATAATTGACAAATACTTGGACATTGCTTGGGAATTAAAACAAAGCTGAGGAATATGTGTTGACAATGATATGAATTGTTGTTGGTTTGTTTGGAACGGTGCCAAAAGGCTTGAAAAGGACTGAAGGAATTGAAAACTAAAAAAATAATTGAGACCAGGCAGATCACAGCGATCTTAATGTCAGCTAGAATACTTTGAGACACTTCGAGACCTGAGGATACATGAAGACTCCAGTAAAAAAAAAAACAAACTAGCTAACCCTTTCAAGGAGAAGGAGAATAATAATAATAATAATACGTCTATAAAGGTTGATTATTTTATGATGTTAAGATTGTATTAATCTGACTCATTCAAGAGGGTTCGTAATTGTCTACGTGCTAAGAATTTGCAGGTTATCACAATGATTCTATTTTCGTTAAGCGGCCTCTTACAGTTTCTTAAGTCAGTTTTTTGTCGAAGACAAACGGCTGTTTGATAATGGCGTTCATTTTCATGTTTTGATATATTACTTTTCTAAATCGCAGGATGTGACGAGCGTATGGAAAACTTTAATTTGCATTTATTGGATCAGTTAGATGCAGCGTCGTTTTTAAAAATTTCTGATGTCTGCTCCCAGGTAGGTAGCCCAAGTTTTCTTAAATAAAAACAAACTTTTATATGATTTGAAAGAAATGAATACCAGTTACATATTACGGCAAAACTAGTTGCCAGGAAGCGTGGGACATTTGTTGTTCTTGTATTGTGATGTAAAACATTGTCTGTCAAATCGATCAACATCTAAATACTTGTTGTTTTTTTTTGGCTAGATTTCTAGATACATGATCCAGAGAGCAGCAATAATTAAAAAAAAAATCTTACATTACATTACATATAAAGAGGATGTATAGCTATCAACAGATTGGTTGTAGAAAGCAGTTATAGAAGTATAAAGGAAGCTAAATATGAATAGCAAGCGACTGATTGATCGATACCTCTTGGTATTAATTTTCAATATTTATTCAGTTTTATTCAATATTTATTTTCAATATTTTCAGATTGATTTGCATTGATAGAATTATTTTTATAAATTGACATTTATATGCACACACACACACACACACACACACACACACACACACACACACACACACACACATATATATATATATATATATATACACGTATATTGATAAACGCGCGCAAACACACACACACACACACACACACACACACACACACGAATATATATATAAATGAAATCATATAATAGTTAGTTGAAGACATTTGAATAATACCGAGAATAATTTTCATTCAACGAATGGTTATTTGATCAGTTAATTCTTTATCGGTTCTTTTAAAAGACATTCAATCATAAAACTCACAAAAAAACTCTGAAAAAAAACATTCTTTCTCAAGACTTTTTCGTTTTCACAATAATAGTTGGTCTAAACTAGTTGAGAAAAAATTGTTTAAATCGAAAGAAATATTCTTATTTATGATATCTATCGATCTATGTATCTATCTACCAACTGATTAGCCAGTCTATTATGTCTAGTGATATGTTGCAAGAATATCTTCAACTACAATTATACCATTCTGATAGGTTGAATGCCGCATTTTGGGTAAATAAGATTTTTGTTACTTTCTGATATTGTCATGACTGAAAGATTACAACTGAGTATTTCGGAATCGGCATTTCTTTTGATGGAATCATGTTCCTTTCTAGTGAGAACATATTGCCAATAGTTCGAAAGAGGAAAAATCAACAACCGCTGACAATGCCTTCCGTGGTTAAGACTTATTCATGTAAGAAGTAAACGGGGGATTTTCCGGGAAATACAAACCAACATAATCATTGCAACACACATCGATCTTTGTTCTTCATGGGGTTGTGTGGCCGAAGGCCAGTCAATTTACACGTGCTAACCAATGTCCATCGCCGAAAGTGTCTTTAATGAGCACGGGTAACGCAAGAAGGTTGGCTCTTCTAACGGATCTTGCTATCTTCTTAATTAAATTGGACGGTCGGGTACATGTGTGTCGTTATCCTGGGGAAGAAATGGCACCAGTTTCTACTGTGAGAAGCAGTGGGATGTAAGGAATAACATTCAATTGACACCTGTTAGATCTTGTAATATATGAATTCTGTTGGATATCTTCTATCTTAACATCATTGAAAGCCAGGTACACACCATTCATAGCAACATACTTCTACAATATGTGATATATTTCCGTAAAACAATTGAACATTGAAACTTTATACGCGTTGCTTCAGAATAGTTTATGAAACGTAAATATTTTACTCTAGTACTCTGAGCAGCCAAACCTTTAGATCACATTGATCCCATTGATGAATTTGGAACAGCAGTCAATCAGACGCCTATACTTTCACGATGGTGAATAAAAGTTTATCCTAGTTCAGTGCCGCCACTATTTTCTTGATACCAAGATAGCGGATGATTAGATGATGGGTGGAATAGTCTATTTTTTCATCAATTGATGTCGACAATGTTTCAAATCTATGGAGTATGATATATCAAAAAGTCATGGACTACAAGTTTTCTTGCTGAATGAATTATTGAGGTGAACTGGACGTTAGAATTGGGTGATACACATTCACACACACGCACACTACAGTATGTTATTTTCATTGGTAAATTTCTTCTTCTTCTTCTTCTTCTTCTTCTTCTTCTTCTTCTTCTTCTTCTTCTAATTATTATTATTATTTATTACTCATTGGAGTTTTTCACATCAGTATAAGCTGATGGTCTTTCACTGGAGATTGAGTGAAAGCAAGTCTCCTCAAGTCTCTTGACTCTTCTCAGTATTCTGGCCGTTTTCAACAATGCTGTTCTTTGGATGGTCTCCACTCGGCCGCTAATTTCCAAATCTTCCAGACCCTTTATTAATCCTTTAGTTACCGTGCCAAAAGCACCAATCACAATTGGTATAATTTTTACCTTCATGTTCCATAGTTTTTTTCGTCATTATTATTATTATCAACATTATTATAATTATTAACTCAACTGAAAGCTCATTAATATCGGCACTATTGTTAACCTCATTTTTGATCGTCTAAGTTATTATACTCAACAGTATTAAATATTCATTTAAGTATTATTCATAATAACAAACTATAGCTGATAGTTTTCTTTTATTATGGATCGTGGTAAGCCATTGTACTTTTGGATATGCACATGAATCGAAATCCGACAAGAAATAGGAACAGCAAAGCCATGTGACTCTTTCAATTTGAAATGTTTTTTTTCTAAATGAATCTTTACTGAATTTATCGAGATTTGCTTAATCTAGCTCATAGGTCCCGGATTACCTGTTTCACAAAATGCTTATAGCATACTTTAAAAACAATGAGTTTTGATTTGTAAGTAAGTCGTAAGTATGTGGAATCTAGTGAGAATTAAACTCACTATTCATAATAAAGTCCTGTGTATAAAATTATTCGATTACACACACACACACACACACACACACACACACACACACACACACACACACATATATATATATATATATATATATATATATATATATATATAAAACACCCCACATGACACCTTGTTTATAACATCCCAAAAAGTTCGAACATCCAACGTCGAGTTAATTTATGAACAAAGAGTCAGACGATGAAATTCCAAAATATTTTTTTCGCATTGCAATAGCCCTCTAAATTAATTCAATTCAGTAAAATAAAATAATTTGGTCAATGCTTCAAGCAAATTACAAAATACTTATATATATATATATATATATATATATATATATATATATATATATATGTGTGTGTGTGTGTAAATCATCGCTATGAGAGTTTTAAACCCTAAAATATTTACCGGGCTATATTCACAAAAATACAATATTACAATATCTTCCAAGCATAAAATAGAATTATAAAAAAATGAAAACTCATAACTTAAAGTTGCACATTGTCAATAGCCAGGTGAGCTGACATTCATAACGTGTAAATTTTAATTTGGTTATATATATATATATATATATATATATATATATATATATATATATATATATACGACAAATGAATATAATATATATGATTTCAAGACTTAAATTGTCGTTGCTCATTGTTATGTAAATGAAGCTATGATGGTGAGCTAGAAATTCTTATTTATGTGTAACTAGTAAATATATATGTGAGTTTGTGTGTATGTATGTGTGGGTGGTTTGTGAGATGAGAGACAACTGACCGTAAAGTTGTTGTTTTGTGGGGTAGTGCTTCCAGGATTTTTTCAAGACAGCATACAGTATTCTCACGTAGTTCCATATCGTTTATTTCTATGCAATTTGTTAGCATCTGTGTACTTTATCTATATGGAAGTATGGACATAAGTCCAGGTTGGAAGAAATTCTGTTTTATTTTATTGGATAGATCAGACATCTATATAATCGATGAGCTGATTCTAGCAAGACAAATAAGAGAGGCAGTACACTCCTGGAGAAGCAAGAACGAAATCATAAGTGACGAGCAGGTGTTGGCCGAACATCAAATACTTTGATCAGCTCTGTGCAGACATAAGATGCAGTCTAGAAGACCTGCCAGAAGCGATGGAAGATAGGGATGGATGGCAAGAGAGAAAATCAACGAACACCGCCCTGTCTACCTAACTTGATCCCACACACACACACACACACACACACACACACACACACACACACACATATATATACATATATATATATATATATATATATATATATTCATTAAATTAATAAACTTCTCATTAAGAAGTAATTGTTTATAGACTCTTTGATCGTGTTTTCAAAAAATCTTTTTTGAAATTTTTATGCTTAAGAAATCTTGTACAATTTTTATGATTATCGTTATATTGCAGCTTCATATAATATCTTTTGGCAAAAGAAAAAATGAAATATATAAACAAGAAGTAAACCATTCTGAATTTTCAATATCATTTCCTCAAACAATGGAAAGTTTTATACTTTATTATTGCAACAATGATTACATACAGAGTGATTTCCTCACGATAAACGTGTCTTTTATTCACATCCTAATCAATCTTTTTTGCGTTTTAATCTTTCCAGATTTCACCTCCCTCCATATATATATATATATATATATATATATAAGTTATAGATAATTTTCAAATACAAGATTGTGAGTCAATTAGACATGAATATGTAAAAGTCCTTAATGTGTAGAATAAATGAATCTGGTAGATGAAACTAATGCTATTACTAATGTAGACATAATATCATCGCTTTGAAAATTGAAAAACAATGTAATGGAGATTGACCAATTCATTTGACTTAAACAGTAGGGTGTCCATTATGCTACTCGGTTGGAGACAGGCAATATAAATGGGAATATTTTTGATTCTACCAGAACTCTGCACGGTGCCAAAATTTTAGTTCAGCACGAGAATCAAAGAGAAGACTTTATTAATAATACGTAAAAGAACAAGACTAGAAGAAGAGGAAGAAGAAGAAGAAGAAGAAGAAGAAGAAGAAGAAGAAGAAGAAGAAGAAGAAGAAGAAGAAGAAGAAGGAAAAGGTGCTCTTTAAAGTCAAATGAATTATAGGTTTGACAATACCATACATATGATCATTATTATTAAGTAAAAATGAAAGTAGAAAAATGAGTGGTCGATTCAAACTGTGCAGCGATTTGCATTGCCTCAAAAGAATTTTGTTCTTAAAATATGATTTCTTTTTTTATCTTTAAGATCATTCTAACATAAGTAGAATTTTTTCACCTCTTTTTATTTCAGAATGTTTTAGTTATGTACTATGCATAACCCTAATCTTGAACAAAGTCACACAAAGAAGTTCCAGAGAATATGAAAGCTTCTAGACAAACAGTTGTCCTTCTGAAAGTTGTTCAACTCTCCAGTTAAACTGTTTTCTTGGGGGTATTGCACATTTCAAACATTCTATGTTTCGTAATTCAGGGAGAAGGTTTTAAGTGTTGATTTTCCAGTATATTTAACTATACATAATAGATAAAACCTCCCATTAGTTCTTTTACAACATCGTCCTGTTTTTTTGGAAGATGAGCATTGATGTCAAACGAGTCGTAAATTTACTAATCCATGCTAGTAGAATTTTCTTCATTATGGGTAGACATATAATCGGCCTTTAGTTGTGGGGAAGGACTTTTTAGAAGACGTAACCGTATTATGAAAGTAATATTTTTTAGCATTCGAAACATTATAATTTCGTATGGGACACACTATTGAGATTAATGCAAAGAATTAAAACGGAACACCTACTTTAGCAAATTTATGAATAAACGGCATTAGCAGAAGGAAAAAAAATCTAGGTGTGTCCGTGGATGATGAGTTGGTTTCACATATCAAAGATGTGTATTTAGTACATTATTTTTTATTTAGTCTACTGTGGATTTGATATTTTACTCAAGAGGGTTTATAATTTACGGTTCGGCCCACAAGGCAATTTTTAAGCCTGAAATCTCTACATTATTCAGGGTTGACTTATACAGCTGGGCTAAAATTTAAAAAAGAATACCACTGAAAGGATAACCAGTAGAATAGTGCTCCTAACAATCGATATATACCACAGACCACAATTCCAGCTGGCTGCCATAAATTTTTCCACAAAAAATCGTGTTTCTTGAACATATTTAACAAATCAACACTTGACTTAAAAATAAAATAATTCAATTATAATATAAATTAAGTTTTATAATATCTCTACATAATACACCATTTCCAATGGCTGATGCATTGACCGCAAACAATAATGAGCTCCGAGGCGTTCTGTCAAATGATTACGGTATATTTCTTAATTGTGCTATTTTATGATGGTGTCATAGATTGGGAATTCCTATGAATATAAGCTTTAATGTATAAAATTGACTTGTTTCATAAAATCTACTAATAGCTCACAGTATGCTTGGAGTCGGCCTATTCCCACATATTAGTCTAAACCAGAAATTTTAGATAACAATCTTCTGATCGTCTTATGCCACAATTTACAGTAATTGTTTATTCATTGTTAGCAATAGATGGCTTTCTCACGGGGACCAAAGTTACCAATTTACATGATGTATATGTCATATAGTCCATTTCTTCGAGAGCGAAGTCATAAAGTGTATTAAGGCTTCTAAATTTTTGGCACTTTGGTTTCAATATCTCCTAAAAGCTGGCATAGGGCCTTAACTTTAGAGTACGCAATATAATTTTTTGTAGTTTTCATGTCTATATAGTATATCATATAGGCAATACCAAGCTAATTTAGAGCCAAAATGAAGACACTAGTACTTTTAAACACTCTAATTTATAAGTCCTTTTGTAAGCTAGACTGAGTTTGGCACAAGGCCAAAATTGTGAGGTCCAGTGAAAATCAAAGTCATATCAAATATTCTAAACATTAAAATGGCCTACATTTCAATATATCACAACAATTTGTAGAGTGTTTGCTCCTCACTGTGTGGTCGATATTTGTGATCTTGCTCCTGATTAAACAAAGCTAAACTTGGTGAGTACATATAGTATGTATTTTACGGGGAGTTCTTTGAGGATTACGGTAAATAAAAGTGACTGAAGATGTTTTTATTATTGATAATTGTATAACCGAATATGTAGAAATATTTACAATAACGACTGATTCATATTATCTTGCCCAGTCAGCTGTGGCTGTAGAATACACTGACTGCACCTCTGCAGAGGGGTAATACCCCCCCCCCCCCAAACGAGTGTCCTAGTTATGACACTAAACAATCTGATGGTGAGGTTCCAGCTGTGCGGGAGCTTAGGGGAATGCGGATTACCCCTTCATTGCCATCGCTCCCAGGTCCACTCTGGCTCGGAGTGGTAGCACCTGATAGGGCCCTATCGATGGGTTAAAGAGAACTAACAGCATACTTATGCTAAAATGAATTGAGTAAACTGAATAGCTTGAAATAGAAACGTTTTTGACAATAAAACCGTACTTACATTTAAACTGCGTGCTTATGCTTAACTGAATTATTTCAAATAGAACTGTTTTTCGACATTAAAACTGTATTTACACTTAACTGAATTATTACATATAACTGCTTAAATAGTGTGAAATGGAAATGTTTTTGACAATTAAACTGTGTACTTATGCTAAACTGAACCGTTTTCAATAGAACAGATTATTTACATAAAAATGGATTTGGCCTTAAATAACCTACAAAGATTGATATGCCATAAAACCAAACAAACGAAACCAAACCTGATTCATATTATCACATGTTTTATATGAGATAAAAATTTATAGCAAAGACGGGGTAATGAACAAAAATCATAGTTTATCGATGAAAAGATAAACCAAATATTAAATCCTCTAAACAGTCTTTACAGAGCGAGCTGTTCGGCAATTCTTCTTTGTTAACATTCTCGCTACGAGATTTGTCGTATTATTCCTTTTACCCTCATTCTTAGACGTTTTTGTAATGTAAGATTTATTAAATTGAATGGTATTTCAATTTGACTCGGATTATTTTATGTCTAGAAGTTAGGGAAACACATTCATTCTACGTTAGTATTTACATTTTTGTGAAGTTCTTGATTATTTTTTTGCCCTTGGTTCTATCAAATACAAATTATCTTTAAATCGATTGATTTAACCTAGAAATATATCGATTTGACCCAGAAATAATATCCATTTGACCCATAAAGCATCTATTTGACCAATGAATAAAATCTATTTAACTCAAAAATAAGATCTATTTGACTCCTAGATAAAATCTTTTTGACCCATAAAAAATCGATTTGACCCATAAATAAAATCTTTTGGACTCATAGAGAAGATCTTTATTGATACATATTTACCAACCCCACCGTTCGAGCAGGATATGACACAAGGTCAATTTTTAATCGGAGTTTAACAGGATTGATTTAAGAGTTTTCCTTCTCCTAGACTAGTTGCCTCACTAAGGCTGAAAAATCTAGTCAGCCCTACTATTCACCCACAGCTGAGGGAGAATGATTGGATTCATACCTTTCCCAAAGGTATTAGTGCTATGTGAAATGCAATCAGTCTCGTCCAAGATTTGAACTCGTGTCACCATGTCCATTTCCAACGACAATAACCATTACACCACAGGTACCGCCTAAATCTATAGATACTACCACTCACACAGTAATTGCAATGAAGGTAGCTCCATATTCCCCAAGTCTCCCAAACTTGAGCCTCATAATCAGATAGAGTTTAGTGTTACACCAATAATAGCCATTTTTGAAGGGGCGTTTGACTTGAAGAGTGAAAGTTCTATTGATTTGAGTCAGTGATTGCATTCATCTTGTAGTTATGTATCATTCTAAGTTATATAACGAGTCTAGCTTTGTTGACAGCTGAAAGGAGCAGTTCACTTTACTTATTCGGACGTTTCTAAATCTTTTAACTGGCCCCTAAAAAAGAGATCAAACCTGGATAATCAACAGTTTATTTCCATTGGGAATGAAATAAATGTCCCTATTTTGCAGACAATTGTTGAAAGCTATGTAGAATTATCTGTGAATACTCATCGTTAAGCATTAATAGAACTTGACATTCTTTATTTGAAATTTAAAGATTGAATATAGTCAATAACAGTTTGACTTCTAGTAGTATCCTACTACCGAGAAAATATGCTTGGCTAAATTGAAATCGGTGCAAAGCTAAACTTCGCTGTTTCAACAATCAATTCACGAATAAGTTCGATGATCCTACGTGCACACCTCGCTGTGGTCTTTTCATAAACATTAATATATATATATCATCTATCATTCGCTATAGACTATATTACACGAATATATAAATAATAATAATGATGATAATAATAATAATGATAATAATAATAATAAGAAGAATAAGAATACTTGCAGTCACTCAAACTCCAGTGAAAGATCATTAGCTGACGCTGACGTGAAAAACTCTAATGAGTAAAACCTACAAATACTTGAGCATTTTGGAAGCAGATACCATCAAACAAGTGGAGGTGAAAGAAAAAACTAAGAAAGAATATCTCTGAAGAACTAGAAAGCTACTCGAGACAAAACTATCTAGCAGAAACCTTATCAACGGAATAAATACCTGGGCTGTTTCCCTAGTTAGATATTCGGGACCCTTTCTGAAGTGTACCACAGAAGAACTTAAGCAAATGGATCAAAGAACAAAAACACTAATGACCATGCATAAGGCACTACATACCAGAGACGTTGACAGACTATATATATCAAGAAATGAGTGAGGAAGAGGACTTGCCAGCATAGAAGACAGCGTTGACGCATCGATACAACGACTCGATGACTACATAGAAAAATACGAAGGAGGACTAAAGACAGCCATTAGAAACGATACTGACAACACGTTGACAATAACTAGGAAACAAAAATGGGAAGAAAAACAACTCTATGTTCACTTTAAACAACTAATACACGACATTTTGCTCGAGAAAACATGGACGTGGCTATAGAAAGGAATTTATTGAGAAGCAAATTTGAAGGAAACTTTAAAAGAGAAACAGAATCTCTCCGAATAGCCGCAAAAAGACATAGTTTATGTGGTGATAGAGACGAAATGATCAATCACATAATTATCAAATGCAGCAAATTAGTACAGAAGGAGTATAAGATGTGATATAATTGGGTGGTCAAGGTGATCCACTGCGAGGTATACAAGAAATTTCAATTTGACCATACGAACAAATGGTATATGCACAACCCAGCAGCTGTCCTGGAGAATGCGACGTTCAAACTCCAACGGTACTTTGACATACAAACGGATCATCTAATCTCAGCCTGAAGACCAGACCTCATAGTAATCAGCAAAAAACGAGAACTTGCAAAAGTGTAGATTTTGCTGTCCGAGCTGACAAAGGAATAAAACTGAAAGAAAGTGAAAAAAAGAATAAGTATCTCGACTTTACTTGGGAATTTTAAAAAAATATGGAATATGAAGGTCACGATTATACCAATCGTGATTGATGCATTCCGTACAGCAACTAAAGGAATATTAAAGGGACTGGAAAACTCGGAAATCGGAGGACGAGTGGAGACCATCCAAACTACATCATTTTTTGAACAACCAGAATACTAAGAAGAGTCCTGGAGACTTGAGGAGACTTGCTGTCACTCAAACTCCAGTGAAAGACCATAAGCCAACACTGATGTGAAAAACTCTAAACGAGTAAATAATAAAAATGATAAAACCAGCAACTGATTTCTTCAATTATTTTTAATTATTTTGCGGGGCGTGTAACATAAAAAAAATGAACAATATAATTCAGACAGTTTCTACATTTATTTATTTATTGCAGTATATGAGAAAATATGGGAAAATTCCTAAAGATATGAACTACAAATTGGTGTATAGACTCTGGACATTGAACATAAAAGGCATCGCTGTAACGTAGTCGATTTTTGCTTAAGTACAGTCCTGATTTTGATGTACTACTAAAATTTATGTTCTTATTTTGCTTGTATTTTGTCCATCGGCACGTTGCGCTAATTCCCATACCCACCAGGCAGACAAGTGGGATATTCTTTCACTCTACGCCTCAATAAATTTGATTATTCTTCTACAGAGATATTGCTTCTTCAGATCAAAAATTGTGTTCAACTTCAATGGAATTGTTCTATGCTATCTTCATATATTCTGAAAAAGTAGCATAGTAAATATAAATTATTCTAGATTAATTTGCTGAAGATTTGATGTACAATCCAATGAACTCCGTAGATCTGATAAGCTCCAACGAGGTATTGCCGAGATCTAAAAAAGAAAAAAAAAAGCTCCAGATATCCATCTATCTAGCAATACAAAACCCAGCAATTTAGAATATTTAACTGTATATGGATCTGTTTCTGGTTTAACTTGTTTTTGTTGTTGTTTTTGTTTAATGGCAAACAACTTTCCAGGGCTATTTAATGTTAAGTCTATCCTCATAGAAGTATAATAGTAGCACTATCTAATCCATAGTAAGGAGAATAAAGGTGTTTATACCTTTCCCAAAGGTATTTGTCCGAAAGTGTAAGTAAAAACACAACTTTAACACATCGATTTTGTAGTTTTAGTAGAAGTAAATACAAACAACGTGTATTAAGTATTTTATAGGTTTTCATTTTATATTTCTTTATATTATTTATTGCTAAGACAATAATTATCATATGTAATAAAATTACAAATAATCTTTTCTTGCTTAAATAAATTCTTTGAATATTTTTTCGTCCTGAAAAATTTTTGCAGATAGTGCTCGTCAAGATTATTTGCACATTTTGTTATGAATAGAATAGACGTAATTTTATCAGTAAATCGAAGTAAAATTGGTGACCTAAGTAGAGAGGGAATCAAAGGCTCTCTTTTCAATCGCTACTACAGGAGGTGCTGCTTCATTCCCTGGATTGTTCCACTTTACCCTTGATCCTTACCTTATAATGGTGAATGTTAAGCAAGGCAGAATCAAGTACCATTGATACATAATTATATTCATAGAGCATCAATTGAGGAATACGCCGAAACTATTTCTAAAAAGACTTAACAAATAAAACAAGACATATATTTCAGTTCTCTATAGGCTCGTGTGTATTTAGAGAAAATGAAACTGTCCTTCATGTTTTATAAAAGACCATAAATTAAAAAAAATGGTATTTAATGGTTTTTACATACAAGAAAGTGGAGATATGGTTTCAATTCTTGTAAAACATTTCGAAAAGTTTTTAACGATCTCTTTGAACAATATTGTAAATAATTATCAATATAAAAAAGATATTCATTAAAGAAAAAACTATGCATATTAATCATTTTAGTAAAAAATTATACAAACAGATATTATTAAGTATAAATTTATCAGCCATAAATGTGGACACTCTTATCTCATTTTTAAATTAAAAAAAAAATTTTCATCTCAACCTTAGATAGTAGAATTTTATTTTTTCTGTTGGAACATTTACAATCAAAATATGAATAAGTCTATATTATTTATTATTAAACTCAACTGCAATGAAACTGAAAAAAAAAATGTCTTGCATGTTGTAATTCCAATACTGTAATATTTCAACTAAAGTGAAATAGCACAGTGGACAGTAGTTGTCCGGTGCAAATGCGGCACTAAAATTGAAACAGGAGAAATGGTGAGATACGTATTATTTAGTAGAAATTAACTTTTAAAATTTGATTATTTTTCATAATACAGGAAACTTTAATATTTAAGGAAAAAACAGTATATTTTTTTGTTTTTCAATTTTCTCACATACGAATATTATTAAACATATATATTTTGTTTGGTTTCTTTGTTTAATGGCATATCAACCTTTGTGTGTTATTTAATGCTATTCTCCAAGAACAGTAGTTGTACTATTTAACCCATTGCTAGGAGGATAAGGGGGCTCATACCTTTCCCAAGGGTATTTACCCGAAAGTGAACGCGACTGGAGTACTAACTCGCTTACTACGATTTCGCAGTCCATCACTTTGACCATTACACCACGAGGACACCCCTATATATTTTGTGGGCAACAAGTGCCTCTTTATCTTACATATGTTGATATTTACTTTATCTTATCCGGCATATAGAGTTACGACAAAAATGTGTCTAATGAAGATGGACCTTAAACTATTATTTATTGTGTAATGAGTTTAATCTTTGTCATTTACTTTACATCTTGAAGGATGAATATTTTAGGTAGAATTATTTTATTGTCATGTTATTTACATACATAGAATGCAGAAGCAAAATTAGGAATATTCTACTATAATAATAAACGACTCAATTACCGAAAAAGATTAATTTTATTTTTAATTTTAAAAATAAACAACAAAATAAGAAGATAGGCACAAAGCAGTAAATCTATTTAATATGGCCGCCATTTTTTATAATTATTGTATCAACATGTGATCGAAACGATTTGCATGGATTCTTCAGATATTTTATTCAAAGTAAATTCAAAGTAAATTCTTCAGATATTTTATTCCATTCATCCTTATATACAGTTTTAACGAACCAATATTTGGATGGGAAGTTGCATTTGTTTATTTACTAAAACATCCCAAATAGTGTAATCAAGTGTGGGAAGGTTTTGTGCTTAAATCTTGTTTAATTGCTGTCCTTACGGAATTTCTTGTGAACTTTCAATTCATTAGTGTGCTTTCTTATCGACGTTGTGAGATCCATCTTAATTGCTGGAGCGAGAGAAGTTAAAAAGCTTTCCTTTCGTTTTTTATTCAATCTTCCACTCCCCTTTTCCTTAAAAGGCACTTTTTTTTATAATTATTTCTTTGCTTTGTATACAGAAGACAAAGAAACATGGACTTAGCTTCGGCGTTAAGCAAATCATATATTCTTTGTCATTTCCTTTCTTTCTCACTCATATTCGGCTGGAATTTAATAAAAAGTGCTTGAATAATAGAGCTAATCATGAAAATTTAGATTTATCACCTTTTTATTTATATTGGACAAATCAGGATTAAAAAAACCGTTTAACATTTTGCTTCTGCACCCTGTACGAGAGTGTGCTGAAAAGTTCATAGGCTGATAATCCAAATGATAACGTCATATGGGCCTTCTGACCAATGGTATTCAAGGATCACAACACTGATTGAAGAAACGTGTGAACCACGACGACTAAGTTGAAAGTAAACCACAGTTGGTCACATTCAATGATATTATTTTGGTCAGCCTATGGACTTTTCAGCTGACCCTCATGGACGAAAAGAAAAGAAAAAAAAAATTATGTTCATTTTTTTCTATTCTTTTTCAAATTTATTGATGACCCATCAAATTTCCACTGCAGCTTGTTGGGGCCCAGACGTCTCCATATATTGCGCTGTTGATTACATATTAAGATAATGATCTGTAATTGAGGCAGGATTAATCGATTCTGATTTGTTGGCATCTGTTGATTGACCCAGGCAATGACGACGCTTGGTCGTTCATTTGGCAAATAAAACATTCATGATTTTTCTTGCACGGGAATGATAATATTTATTTCATATCACTGCTCATGACTACGTTTTAAGGGTAAATACATGGCTCGATACATTAGATTTTAACCCATTTCATAGCCCAGCATAGATATGGTATTTAAATCCAGACGGTTTCTCTGAGACCGACAACCAACCAAAGCTAGAAAAACAAATATTCGTTGCTATTATAACCCACTAATATAATAAATAATTAGAAAATAATATATTCCACTGTATGAAGCTCTTTCCTTTTAATAATGCCCAAAATTATAACCGAGAATGTTAGAAATTGATATTTCGGTCATTACCTACACATATCGAACTTGAAACAGTGGATCTGTGCTTGAAAAATCAGACTGTTTTAGCTTAGTTGTTGCTTAAGGTCAGAAATATAAGTTAATCACTAAGAATCGAACATTCCAACAATAGGTCTATTCTATCTAACTATTTTCCCACAGCCATTGGAGATAAGATATGGATTTATAAATTTCATCAGAGCAATAGAATGAAATAAAACACAAACAGCTTCGTCTAGGTTTTGAATTCGAGTCACTTTTTCCATTTCTTACGACAATAACCATAACGTTAAGCGCGCCTCAAGTTGTCTGTAAACGATGTCTTCTCTCTTCATGCAACAGTTACAGTAGATGCCAAACGGAGTTAAAGTTCGCTAAAAATTATCTTACGGATTTCAGTTTCGAGTTTGTTTTCAGGGTTTATATTTGAAGGTTGTCCCATGAAAAGTTTTGAATCTGAGCAATTCTTATTATTTTTATGTTTGCGAATCCACACAAACAAGGCTATTGTAATGGGAGTCATTTTTCATGAAGCTATCGGCTTGATTTCTCTCTAGAATCACTGACATATGGTCACTTCTCTCACGAGCACTCCATGATACTGATCTTGTGTCAGATTTGGTGAAGTGTAACAATTATATTTCTCAGTGAGAAAATAGGAAGCTGAAAAGTAATTAAAAATGAGAGGATGAATTTTTGTCTAGACTTCATGAAACGTTTCCCGGTTAATTTTTCTAATTTATATTGATTTAAATTTCAGTATCTGTATATCTCATGCCTTTTCTCGTACTTCTTTTGCTGCATAGGTCACAAGGGGTATACAATAAGTTTCCAGACTTTTTTGTTCCAGCATTTAAAATTGTTGTAGACTCTTGAAAATTCAGTATGTTATTTTTATACATCTTATGAGATGACTGATCAACTTTTATGATTCCACGTCCAAATGAACAGCTACAACAGGAATTGGTATACACCCTACTAAAGTCTGATTGTTACAGCTGATGGGTTTCAAAAATACAATCTAGACGTGAGGACACTTTAGAAGAACGATAGGCAATAAAATTCTGTTTTAAACTTGGAAAAAATACCACAGAAACGTATGGAATGCTTCAGACTGCTTTTGGAACATCTGGCATCAGTTTGTGAGTGGTATAAGAGATTCAAGGAAGGCACGGAGACTGTGAGGGATGATGAGAGGTGTGGGCGGAGTAAGGAAGTCAATGCACCACAGTTGATTGGCCAAAGGGTTAAGGTTAGGGTTAGGGTTACTATGTTGAGGTTTTAAGGGAGTTCAGGAAGAGATTCCGTCGGAAGAGGCCAGCACTCTTGAAATCGGATCAGTGACATTTCCACCAGGACAATGCACCAGTCCACAACTCCATTCTTGTCAAAGACTATTTGACCAAGATGGGCATCAAGACAGTTCCACAGCCTCCCCAGCGTCCATACCTTGCTCCCTGTGACTTTTGGTTATTCCCTAAGCTCAGAGGCTATTGTTGTGAGGCAATTGAAGAGATGAAAGAGGCTGTGACGAAGGTCATTCACACGCTCACACAAGAGGACTCGTATTAGGTCTCTAATTTACTTGCATGACAAGATAAATGATTCTTTGTATTAGAATATTATTTGCAAATGTCGCCAGCAATGATATTAGAGCATTGAAACTGAAATTAGTAACTGATTTGTGACGGAAATAGCAGAAAGACCGAGATGTAAATTTGCGCCTGAAGGGTATAACAAATAAATGAAGTCATTATGAATCAGTAACTTTGTAATCGTTAAGATGTATTTACGATTGTGTTCCTTAAATTTAGACAACAACCCTTTTTTAATTAAACAATTCTGACATACTCTTTTTTATCATTACTTCTGGTTCTTATTTATGCACATTTTCTATAGACTAGAAGAAGTTTTATGAGTATTCATTCCTCTATGCATTACAATTTCACATATAGAATGGGACATGAGCACCTCGTGTGTTGTAATGGTTAATAGGGTCGACAAATAATACTTCATGAATGAGTTTATGTCTCTTTGGGTGCCCCATTCATTCGGCCTTGTGCTACATCTAAGCTAAGGGATTAGTAATTTACTGCAACGAATGGAACATTTTGATATTTAAACATTCATTCAACGGAACTTTGAAATGTATTATTATTCATTAAATTTTCGGTTAACAATGCCAAAATATATTTCCTTTTTTGATCTCCACGAAACCAAAACATGAAGCGAACTTGATTTAATGAGAGGTGCCCGCCGGAAGTAAGCCTCTTAGGGTGGGTGGTTTAAAATGGCTCAGCATGGTGATTATTCATTAAAGCTCTTTCTCCGTTTAGACAAGAGGACTGGTATTTCCTGGAGGGACCCCCCTGAAGCTAATTTCGTTCATGCAACAGGAAAAATTCATCATACGGTAGCGCTACTACACAAACATTCCTTATAATCATTGCTGTGAATGTATGCATTCATTATAAGCAGAACATTTTTAAATACCTCTCCATAAATATGATGAACACGATGAATATTTGCAGATATTTTGCATTGAATGGATAATTTTTGTACGTTTAATGTGTACTCGCTAATTTGTTTTATCATTTAGAATTGATATAATTTAAACTAATGACATTGTTGGAGGTTAATAATATGTAATAGCATTTTCTCTTCTTGATATCTTTTTTTTTTTTTAACTAATTCTCTGGAAACTATGTAAGGTTAAATATTCATATTTGTTTTGAACCTTTGGCCTTTCGAAACTTTCAAGTTTGTAATAGAATGTTATTACTTTTCTAAGAGAGAATCATCGCTTGGAATTTTATTAACCGACAGGAAAATGGGAAACCAAATCAGTAAGATATACTGCAGATAGTTACTAGTTCGGTACGTTGCTATAAGGCATGAACAGCATTTAGAAACGTATTAACTGTTGATAGGAAGAATTTCTAAATGTTTCTTCCAGAAAAGTAATACACTCGTTATGTTCAATATATATATATATATATATACATATATATATATATATATATATATATATATATATATATGTGTGTGTGTGTGTGCGTGTGTGTGGAGAGAGAGAGAGAGAGAGAGAGAGAGAGAGAGAGAGAGAGAGAGTGAGAGAGAGAGAGTAAGGGAGGGAATCAGGATAGAATATATATGAAATAAACAAGATGGTAATAAGCATAGTAAATATTCATTAACATGTCTACGCATCGGTATTAATTTATATCTTTTATTTTGTAATCTGCTTACATTGGGTTTAAGGAAACATGATTCTTATTCAACTCAAAATTTATAGATATTGTTGCCTCCTTTGTGCTTTTTTCTTAAAATCTCTTTTCAAATAGAAGATTTACCCGTTTTTTATTTTATTTTCTAAATTTTTTTGCATAGTGCTGCACAATAGACGTTTTTTTCTGTTTTAGTTATACCCTCTATTTTGACATTTTGGTCCTGTGGTAGCCATGTATAAACTTTCACGTCCATATTTATTAATTGATTAATTTTACATGACATATTTACAACCATTTATATGCTCTATCTTAATTATTCCTGTCTGTCTCTTTCTCTCTCCTTCTCTCTCTCTTTCTCTCTCTGAATATATATATATATATATATATATATCCTTGTATCATTGTCACTTTCTCTCAAATCTCACCATTTGACTATAAAAGACACCATCAATATGGTTGATCAGTTACTTTTCTCAAATTTCCATCTGAAGAAAATTCGTGTGAGTGACTTGTTGTTTACATGATTAAAATAATTTTAGGCTCCATACACGTTCTGCAATAGCAATATCGAACTATTTTTCATTTCCACACACACACACACACACGCACGCACACACACACACACACATAGATATATGCAATTGACGCGTAAAAAACTATTTACCTATTACAGTCATTGATGTACAGTTTTGTGTTTACGAAAATAGAACGTTTAAAACAATAATTTGACGATGACAAAATTCGGTAATTTTATTTTAATAATATGATTAGGGACTCTGGTTGATTTTTTTTCGTAGTAAATTATTTCTTAGCTAGATTGGCATTCGACCACAGGACAGTGGAAAAAGGAGATGCATGCATGAAATCCAAGGCAGTCTCAGAGACGGAGAGAGAGAGAGAGAGAGAGAGAGAGAGAGAGAGAGAGAGAGAGAGAGAGAGAGAGAGAGAAAAGCTAGAAGCTAGAAACAGATGGAAAGCTAAACGAGGAGGTCCAGTAGAGTTGGTCGGGATCGTAGCGAATGCCGGGATAAAAAGAAAAATGCATCACCATCAAATCTACGACGGGCTATGATTGGCTGAAGGAAACTCAAATAGATAAGCCGTAAAGTGGGAAGCGGGATAGAAAACAGGAAAAGAAAGTCGATTGTGACAGGATTCGATAATGTGAAGACAGGCCGAAAATTATGGCGTCCATTTTTGGGTGAGCTCCGTGAAGGAATCGCACACCGGCTGCGAAGAATGATACCAATGTCTCTGATTGCTCTCTCTCTCTCTTCTCACAGCTTTTTATTTCTATCTATCTAGAGAGTGGACTCATTTTCATTCTCCGTTTCTCTCTTCTTGGCAACTACTAAGAGATGTAGTTGCGAATAAACTTTTGTATTACCGAACGTAGACGTTGTTTTGCGTGCTCGTCACTTTTCTAAAGGCGAAGTTACAAATCGTGGCGGTACAAACGTCTACGTAGTTGTGTAGCGCTACAAGTGTCTGCTGAGAAACGTGGTGGTGCAAGCTTCTATTTGGTGTAGTAGTATTACACATGTATATTTGAGAATGGTGGTGTTACACATTAAATATTTTCTCATTTCTAAATAAATTTGAATGTTTTTTCGAAAATATGTTGCGTAGAAAATTCCCTCTATAAAATTAATTGAGAATATTTAAGTCTTTCATATTGCTGTCAGGGTCTACTGAGAAAGAAAATTTAGTATTTTTCAATGGTAAAGTTTGATATTAAGTTGTTTTGTGAATTGGGAATAACGCTTCAAGAACTATCTTCTCCAAGTTCTAATACTTGGTTCCTTTGTAAGATATTTAATGCCAAGTTCTAATACAGATGTGATGCTCTTCGAGATGTTTTTCATAGTCTCTATGGTAGCGCTTTAAGGATTTCTGTTAAAGTTGTGGTCTGTAAGGCAGTAATGTTATTTATCTGTTATTAATTTATGATGGTTTAGTGTTTTGACTAAGGAAAGCTTAGTGAATTCTTAGTGTATTAAACCGAGGAGAATAGCATGAACATTCCATGGTTCTCGGCCAAAAATACGAAGGGGAGCATTATAGTTCTCGATGTTGGTCTAATCGAGAATCATAATGCACCTATTATTAATAGTATTATTATTTACTTTTTCAAGATTTTTTACATCAGCGTCAGCTGATAATTTCTCACTGGAATTTGAGTGACTGTTAATTTCCTCAAGTCTCCAGGACTCTTCTATTTCACTGCTTGCAAGTTTTTCACACCATTTACTCATTGTTATATCTGTGCTTGAGAGAGAGAGAGAGAGAGAGAGAGAGAGAGAGAGAGAGAGAGAGAGAGAGAGAGAGAGAGAGCAAGTCTCCTCGGGTCACAAGGACTCTTCTCAGTATTCTTGCAGATCTTAGCGATGCTATAGTTTGGATGGTCTTGATTCGTTTCTAAATTCCCAGATACTCCAGCCCCTTTCAAAGCCTTTGGGGAGCGTTTCAAGCACGCTAATTTCAATTGGTATCAGCATGCATAATAATTGTTATTATTATTAAGAGTCGTAGTAGTATCAGTTATTAGGATATATAGTATAATTTGAATGAGTGTTGTTGATATAGTTGTTTTTATTAATGTATATTGCCCAGGCCGTTCGGGAATATGTCGAGGCTTGCTAAATTGAAATGATCATTATAATTTTATCGCTTTAAACTATTCTATAATAACTCATTAATTATTACATAATGATATGTGGCCTTAAGTGCTACCCGAGTCATGATACGTCTGACTCGACTGAATACTTTGAAAGGCAAAACTATTTATGATATTTCTAGATTATGAATAATGAAGTCAGCTTAAAGACGTTCATAAAACAAAGATCATATTTTATGTAAAGGTTTTCTTGATTTTTACTAAGCGAAGTTTTCAACTAAGCCAGACTTAATAAAAATCAGAAAGACAAATATCTAATTTAGTAGGGACTTTTTATTTTATGAATGGAACAAAGAGGCCCACATACAGCTAACCAACGCATCTTTGCTGCTCGTTTTATTTCCTATGCTTGTGATGCACTGTAATCAGTGTGTGGAAACAGTGACATGAGAACAACATGAAGACTGATTTCATAGCAATCAAACAACAAGGGTCTGGAGATTTACAAATTCTATTATTGAAAAAATAACGAAGAAATTGCCTTTTATTTGAAATCGATATTTTATTTTATTTTTTGGGTCATTACTGAAAATCCATTTACTCGTTATTCAGAAATAAACCAAAATTTTCAAATAGATAAAAAAACAACTTCTTTTTTCATCTTGATCGAATCTCATAATCTAAACATTCACTCAAAGTTAAGTTGAGAAATTTAATGTTTTCATCAGATGAACATTAAAATACACAAGTTGAATGTTTTATTCATTAAGAATATTTGACATATGCATTATGCATAAAATGGATTTAACACCCAGTTTAATTTCTGGTTTGGTATTAGGGATCTCTTTTAGTTTGCAAGAAAGTAAATTTTGGTTTTGAATTTTCAAAAGATGGATCCATCATAATATTTTTATGCTGCTGTAGTTTCCGCCAAATCTAACAAAGAGACTCCAGAGATCAGAGATGATTTGACATAGTTCAAAATGATTTTTGTCCAAGTCAAAATGTTTTATTTAACACTAATGTATTACTTAATCCTCAACACTTAATCAAGTTTCTATACTGAAAAACCAAGTAAAAATCTGTTTTTTTTCACAAACCTAGATTTTTTTCTGAAACTCATTGTCTAGCAGAAGATTATAGAAATGATATATCCAGTGTATTGTGAATAGTCTTGAGGAAAAACTTGCAACTCATTTAATTACAAAAAGCTCTTTGTTCTTGAATAAATATGGCACAAAGATTTTAGTACTGTTAAGGACTCGATTCAGAGAATCAACAAATTGTTTAATTGACAATCGAAACTGAAATACTTCAATCTTATGAAATATACAAAAATGCGATTTTACTTTCCTTAAAGTATTTAAATGTTCAAATATGGGAGCCATATAATCCTATGTGATCCTATGTTCTAAATGACATCGAAAACATGTAATAGAATTGATTTTCGTTTTATTGAAAAAAGCAAGGATTTTCTTAAAATGTCTGAAAACCTCAACCAAAACGTAAAAGCTCGTGAACAGAAGAGTGGTACAACAATGTTGTGTATTCAGCATCTATATCCTCACAAAATCTCGAAAACATATCGGATTGTCCTGAATACATTTTTGTTGGATTGGAACAGTTTTTAGAACAGTTTTTACTTTTCCACTATAATGCGTTTACTATTCAATCAAATGTAGCAGATCAAAAGGAATTAAAAAATGATAAAATTCGAAGATATAAAACAGCTCATTAAAGACGTAAAAGAATATAAATAAAATTGTCTTTCTTAAATTCTTACGTGATTAGCCTTATTAAAACAAACAGTAAAAGAAAATTAATGTCACTGACTAAAGAATGCAACCATCTTTCTCACAACGGAGTCTCATGAAAATCAGAGAGAAAGAAAAAAATATCACGAGGTTTTTATTTTAGATTTTTAAATTTGTTGATTGGGTGGTTAGTTTTACGGCATGCAATATTTTTATTTTTCAATCAAAGCTTACCAGTGAATAGTAAACTCTATAGAATATTAATCATTGCTACTATCACATTTGTATTTAGGGAAGAATATTTATTCCAAGGAATCCTGATTTTATGAAAGAAATCATAAATACTATTGAATGTAGACTATCAATTAACTCCCTTTTCAATGTTAATACAACGTATTTAACTGTATTTTGTATTTTGCATATCAGAAATATTTGAATGTATAACTAACCATGCTCCTGTTAATGATGTGTAATGTCAGTATTTTTATTCAATTGTAAACAATCCCATTTTGTGTCTCTATCTTGTACAAGACTTAATTTTTTTAAAAATTGCATATGAATTCTTTGTTCTTTTTCTTGTTCCCGCTATGAAAATATAATTTTGTTATCCTATGAGTGTGTGGGACTCTTTGGGCCACATAGGTCGTCTGTCTCCGATGAGCCAGTTCATTTGGACTTCTGGCGCTTAACTTGTTTTGATAGATTCGCATTAATGACAATGAAGAGTCGTGGAAGAGATGGCTCAGACTCCTCTCAATTCTGGCTGCGTTTGTAGAATGTCATCTTCACCGGGGTTTTTAACTACTTCAATAACTTAGAAACGGTTGTTGACAGATATAAATAAAGCACAATCATTATTTATAATACAATGATTAAAACCATGTATGCATAACAAAGTGTTTCGATTTCAAAGTTGGAATCTCCCAAACAGAGGGATTATTTTGCTGAAGGTAACAAGTTGACAGGTAATAATATATATGGCTTATTAACCTCAAATGTGTCCTCTATCAAGATAATTTCGATGAAAGTTCTTGTTGAATGGTCAAGTTCGGGAATTTGGTTGGTGAAGCCGGTTGCAATGGCTTTGGTCTTCTAGGGATTGAAACAACCTTCAATTTGGCTCTTCTCCTTTCGGTGTTTCCTTTTATGAGAGGCCAAACTGCACACAACACGGTTCAGATTGGCCAGACAATAAAAACCCTGGACCAATGAGAAGAGACGAAAAAGCCACTGGTTAGCCAATCAAAACTATGGTCTTGTGTTTCATATCTCAGGGAGAGGGCAAAAGCTTCAAACCTCTTTTTTGATAGGTGAACCAATCAATAATACTCTATTATTATATCATGTCCTTGTGTCACCACACTTTTAGAAAAGACTATCAAATTTTAATCAATCTAATCCTGGCTCAACCCTAAACTTTCAAACGAATCCTTTCCGTGTACCCCAAATCAAAATTAAAGCAATGACTTTTTCAAAATTATGTTTTGATTGTTCAAACTAAACGAACCAGAATTAACCCTTAGATTCCGGGCTAGGATTGTTAACCTTTTAAGGTTCAATTATTTATTTATTCTTATGATTTTGTTTTTTAAACTACCTTATCAAAAGTAATGTGATTATCTTTAATAGATTATCTCCATAAGTAATCTTGGAATTTAATTTCATATCACCCATCAACTAGTAACTCTAATTGTAACCGCATGATTTACTTTCAGTATCTTAACATTGTCCTGAAGATCCTCCGCTGTAATAAGAAACCCTTCTTGTTTATATATATATATATATATATATATATATATATATATATATATATATATATATATATAATCTTCTTACTTTTCTTTAATAAGGAGTTCGGTATTACAAAAATGTGAATAAGAGAAATTGACTATGGTTTTTTGGACTAAAAGTAGTGATCAAAAACTGAGGTTGTTTTTGCAAATATGTTTTCAACTTGGCAGGAACTAAATCGGTGTTTGCAAGACGTCGATGACAAACGAGAAATCCGATGTAGATCTTGTTCTTTTGATGTGCAGGCAAATATAAATCAAAGACCAGTTATTCCTCATTCAACCATCTTGGTTAAAAAAACAAAAAAAAAAACGTTTTCTCATTGTGGGATAATTTTTTTTTCACTGTGGGTAGAATTATCAGACAGCCGATGCTGCTTTCCATGAAGTAAATTCCGGTCATTTTCTGTCTCTTTTAGATTCTCTGTATATAATAATAAAACTTTTCTGATATGACTTTGATTGACGTTTTTTTCTCCGATTATGTCTTCAGTGACATTAATTTCCGATTCAGTTTCTGTCAAAGTATTTGACACATTGAACTTTTAAAAAATCAAGAAAGTGAGTGTATTGTCTCAGTTTTTTGTAAGGTTATCGTTATCGTGCTTTTAATGTCAGTGTAACCAAGAGTAAATTGTATAAGATTTCTTCACGTGAAAATAATGAAAAAATTTCTACAAAAATAAATAGTTTTTATCGTTGTGGGAGCGGAAATGACATAAACAAAAGATACAACACGTTTAAACAAGATCGTTTTACATCATCATCATCATCATCATTAATTCGTGCTGATAGTACATTGTTTCCCTTGACTTTATTTTGCTATCTGTCCCTCTTGCGCATTATTATTAACAGATCGTCTAGAGTACAGCTAGTATTGGCAAAGAGCTGATGTATGTAAATATGTTGACTGGCCAACACTGGGGTATCTAAGTTTAGGTGTCCATAAGAAAATATCACTAATGCCTTCATCGTTATTTCCTCAGCAGGGCCCAGCATGTTTTGTTCATCTTACTTGGATGGTTTATGAGATAATAGTTAAGAGGGAATACAGCTGCTGTTTTGTGAGGGAGCTGCTTCCAAGGTTTCATCAAATAAGAACATAGGATTCTCGTGTTGTTCCCATCTAGCTTTTTTCTCAATGCATTTAGTTTGCACCCGGGTGGTGATTCCATTTTGTAGTACCGACACCGCAACAGCTTAAAAGAAATCCTATTTCATATCATCAGACATATCAGATTTATATATGATCGACAACTTTTCATTATTAGCCCATGATATCCATATGCGTATGATATCTCTTTCAGTAGATGGGATATGGCTACCGAAGTATATGAAGTGGTCTACATCTTTCAGAGTCTTTTATCGTTAAAATGAAGTTGGCACCTTCTTCTTCAAAACATTTGAACACTATTTCATCTGTGTTCTCGTAAAGACCAATGTTTTTTTGCGACTTGCTCAAGGCTATGCTGCAGGGATTCAGCTTGGACAGTGTATTTGTGCGAAGGGCTAGATCATTTGTGTAGTCAACGTCTCTCATTACCTCTATGTGATATCAACTGTTTCTCGTCTTTTTAAATCTGAAACTATTAGATTTATTGGCATTCGTACAGTGAAATCTAAGCAGATTATAAATAGCAAGGGTACTAATGTTTCTATTCACTAGACTGTCGGGACAATGTCGTAGATATCGGTGTCATCGTTAGGTGAGTGTATCATTGCTTTTGTATTTTTAAAGCATCATTATAGCAATAATTGTTTCTTTGAGGAGATCATATGCTAGAAGAATCTGTTTCCTCATTGTATAAAATCAGATGCCATGCAGAAATCTGCAACCATAGTGTTGCCTCAAGATTTTTGCACGCATTTATTCGACGATAGCCCCGACTATCAGAATCTGTGACATTGTTAATCTATTTCTCGGAGAGCCATTCTGATTTATCTTAAGAATTTTTTCAACTTCAAGTTGGACATGATTGAGAAGCAGGGTAGTATAAACCTTAACAGCTATAGCAATAATAGTTACGCTTCTGTTGGAAGAGGTTCTGCTGAGCTCACCTTTCTGGAGGAAGGGAAGGATACAAGTTTTCCTCTATTTCTCTTTTATGTTTTGTTAATAAAAAATGTTGCATAATTTAAGAAGTACGTCTTCATATCTTCTTATCTTCCATTCTCCAGGAGGTATTTTGTCGATTGCAGCTTTTCTGTTTTTGATTTTTTTTCTGTAGCGTCGAATTCTTCCCCTGCAAACTTTCAAAATTTGATGTTAAGTTGGCCATGAATAATTCATTTAGTAACTGTATCCATGATTCCAGGAAGGTTTCAAAGCAGAATCTTGAAATGTTCTTTCCTCTTCTGAAGTCTTTTCTCTTGGCAGACAGCTTTTAGCTTTGCTTTCTTGGCCCTTTTCTTTTACTCACTTCATTTACTGTCGGCCATGATAATCATGATTGTTTATTAACGACCAGATTTCTCATTTCATTTTCAAAAAACTTGTTTTTTATTGTTTTTTTTATATGCTTTTATTAATTCTTTATTGCTTTTCTAAAGATTCACCGCACTGACATTTATTGTTTTTTTTTTTATTACGATTGAATACTTTTTCATGTTATCTAGTTTTTCTCTATTATCTGTAAATTTAGCTCTTTGATTGATATGCTCGTTGATACTGATTTATGTTGGGGTTTAAAAAGTTTTCATATTCATCTTTCGGAGTCTATGTTTCGAATGAAGAGTATCAACATTGTTTTTCACAGTTAGCGTATATTGATTACTCATATCTATATTGATAAGTGAGGACCAGTCATATGAAGCTTTCACTGATCATTTATTATTTCTTCGTAGACTTAGGCGTAAATTTCTAAGACAATTAAAAGAAGAGCATTTCTCACTATTTAAAGCCCTGTTTATCCACTTCGTTTTAATGATTAAATATTCTAGCTGTGCTATTGAGTTATTTGGACTGGTGTAAGTCTACAGTTTTCCCTTTTTTTTTTTTTGAAATTTTGGAATGTTTTCAAAAGAAAATTCATCTAGAGGTTCACCATTTTTTGAGGCGAGTTGTGTAAACAGAAATTATTATTTTCGTCTCAACTGATGGGATCATTCCTGCCTCCACCGTTGTGTTTGGAAATGTGTCGGATAAAGGAAGATAACTCATTACAGAGGAAAGTGATATCAGTTTTATCACTGACATTCGTAGGACTGTAGAATGAGACAATTGTTATGCTTCGGCTACCATTAAATGCAACACACATCATTCTTCGTTGGATTTTCTCTAGGTTATTTAGCAATTTTAAGGCGCGAAGATGAGACGCATTCCTATATTTGCAATGGCATCATTGATGGACTCGTTCCATGCCAATTCTGACACAAATGTACATTCATTACCAGAACCAGAATGCTTTATTTCTGGATCCCTATAATAATATATATGTTCCTGCACGCATATAGTGTTTAGATTCTGCTCGATTGCAGACGATAATAAAATCTACTCCATATTCCTGCTAAGTCCAGAAATGGAGCCTTACCATCAGATTTTTAGTGTCATATCTAGGACATTGGCTTGGGTGGGGTCTTACCCTCCTGCACAGATGCAGTTGGTGTATTGTACGACTCAGCAAATTATGACGAATTTTTCTTTTAGAAATGAATTTTTTTTTGTATCAAAAAACCAATCCTCTGAAGGCAGGATGTAACAAAATGTCAACTTTCAAGTGCAATAAAGATAGTTTAAAACTATAGCCTTCCTTCTCCTAGATTGGTTTCTTAACCAAGGTTAAAGAACCTAGTCTGGCCTACTGTTTACGCTCGGCTGATTTATTTTGGAGAATTTATTTTTTTAAATGTTCAAAGTGCTTGCGTGAAATATTGAATTTATGATTTCTAACTCTTTGGGGTGTTTTTTGTCAAACAGAAATGTGTTTTTCAGGAAAGGGTGCCACCGTTTGTCTTTCTGGCTGTGTTCTATTAAGACCACGACATGTCCGGCTTCTTCAGCCACTGAGAAAGGAGGGGAAGGAATGTAGTTATGAGTGGTTTGATGCAGTCCTGCTATGAAATTTGCTCGTGAAAATCAGTTTTTAACATAGTTGAAGGGAATTGCTAATAGACTTTTGATGTTTCTATTTGTATTAATGTTTGCAATTAGCTAAAAAGATATCTTTGTTGTTAGGCTGATTGCAGGCTTTGTATAATAAAAACGAAATTGAAACTTGAAAAAAAAGTCTTAGAGTATATTCAGTTCTGGAGTAATTCATCATGATGTCGTGCCATCAGCGCGGATATATCTGACTTTCTCTCGCCACCCCTACCTATCGTTCATTGCTTCCGGTAGGTCTTCAGAGATACGTCCCGTATCGGCACAAAGCTGCTGCATGTAGGTTCGAGTAGGTCGTCCTGCCGTTGATCGTCCATGTAAAGGGGTCCACAGGAGTACATAAAAAATGAGATTCTGCAGGGGTGTCCTGCATGTTTGGTTAGTCTAATTTTGATAATTTTCGTGATGGGTGGTAGGTGGTCATACAACTGCTGCATTGTAGGGTGCTGCCTCCAAGACTTGTTCTATGTTGTAAATTAATTACCAAAGTTAATATGAACCTAATTGTTTGATTTACTCTTTTTTAGAAGTTATTTGAACACATCCTTAAATCGTTATTCTTTTTAGAATTTTTTTTTTTTTTTGTCTAAGAACCCGAAGAGAACAGAAATGCTTCCACATTGTTCATGATGCTTTTTATGTCAAGGCAGAATTTTTTTGTTTAACTTAATATGAGAACATTCAACAAGTTTATGTAAATATAAACCTCATCAATATCTATTTTTGATTAACCTCAAGATTTCTGCCTGAAACCAAAATTCTTGTACGAGAAAATAGAAATGGTATAAAAAAGCATCTTCGAATAGGCTACAAAAAGATTCTGCTAATCGTTCAGCTACGGTAGGCCTTCTGCTGTTAAATAAATCTGACTGAAGGTTGTAGAATATTTGCACAAATACAGATTCGATTTAGAACATCGACGTATTGTCTTAAAGACAATATCATTCTCCTTTTTACTTTAGTAGGGACTCTTAGCAAGTGTTATTTAGGCATTTCTTTTTAAATTGACAAAAAATTAAACATCAAACGCTAACACAATAATTTGCAAGACTTTATTGATAACAATCCTTTTGGCCTTATTGGATGTTCTTAATTAAATCACACATTAGAAATATCATCATGTGAAAGGTGATTTCAACAAAATTGTTTTGTATTTAATACTATTTTAGGCGATTTTACAATTAAGAATCATTTAATTCAGAATCATTCATTTTGATTTTGGATATGCTTGTTACATTCAAATTCTTTCCACGTGGGCACGTCACATTGTGTAATGGAAGATAAGCTGGATTAGTAGTCCATTGTTAGAGAGTCCCAAAAGTGATAACATTTTCTATTGTGGTATTTTTTTAAACATTTAAATGTTTGGTTTTAAATGAATCAAAGTAGCATATTGACCACCCAAGAGTAATTAAAGTGAACTGACCACGAAAACCAAACTCTTTTATCTCGTACAAGTAAAATTAAATTTCCTGTATATTCAATAAAAATGAATTTTTCCTTTTTCATTTAATATATTGGCCACATTTTAGTGTACATGAAGATAATATTTTTTGTTAATCAGGAATGGAATAAATCTTCTTTAAATTTTGCATACTTTTATCTCCGTGACTTGGCTGATAAATTTCTGGTCTGTGATAAAAGGGCAGGAGCATCAAAATTTCACTTTTATTCAGTAACAGTTCAAACCTTTTAGTGCTTGAATACCTATAAATGAATTCCCTTTTTTCCATTCTAGATAAATAAATTCCAGAGGGGCAACAGTTTTTCAGAAAATGAACCAAATCACTTATCATACAGTGATTCGCTTTCTCTTTATCAAACGGTTATTCTCAAATTTGATCCACGAAGACATGCTGACTTCACTAGGGGATAATGCTCTTTCTTAACTGATTAGAAAGCCAACCTCGCAAAGAAAGGCTTCTTCTCAAAGTCAACTCACAAGAATACATTGTCAGAATTCATGACATGCTATTAGCAAAATCGGTGAATACCTGGACATAACATTGTCACAGAGTGAGATAACTTGAGTGAAAAATCATCTGAAAATGACAAATGTTTCAGAGGGGACCTTGGCAGAAACTGTCAAGAGACAATCTCGCTGATACAAACAGATTGATAACAACAAATGTAACATAGGCACACTACATTCAGCTAGAGACAATTGAATCATGCAGGATCGCAAAGTTTCGAGAAGGTCAAATTAGAGATGTTTATGGGAAGATGATAGTGGATTATCTGCCAAATGGTCAAACTATCACCGATGCCGACTATGTTGTTAATTCCTTGAAATAGCGACTGGAGAAAAAAATCGGCGTTGGATGGAGGCTTTACAGCTGACCTTTCATCATTACAATACACCAGTTCACAAAGTAGATGTTGATCTTATTGCTATTTAAGATTGTAACTTCGAAATCCTTTAGCCACATTGGATCTTTACTATTTACCTAAGAAGGCAAATTAGCTCGTCGGTTCCAATTTTCCCCGCTGATAATGATGTCATTGACGATGTGAACCTATTTTTAGAGCACAAATACACAAATTCAACAAGTCCAGTCTCTCCTGCACAACTAAAACAGTTTGTAAACTTGAAAGGAGACAATTTTTAAAAAGAAATGTCTATCATCCACTCCTCATATCTATCTATCTATCGATCACGGTGTTCTTTCAACAATCTATCTATCTATCTATATATATATATATATATATATATATATATATATATATATATGCACGAGTGTGTGTATGGGTCTGTATATGCGTGAGTGCATGTGTGTATGTCTGTGTGTACGTTTATACATATATGTGTGTATATGTTTGTCTGTTAAATCATGTCAATTTTCCGCATACACCGGTTATGCGTTACAGTGATGCGATATTTATTAAAATATTGTGCATTTGTATTTGTACATTTGTGTTATTCTATTATAATTAACTAAGCATATATTTCATTAGTCAATATATATATATATATATTGTCGCGTTTGTGTGTTTGTGTGTGTTAGTTTTCTTTGGGTGTGTGTGTGTGTGGGGGGCTTGTTAATTTATATGTATTTTTAACTTATTATGCTTGAATAGTGTGAGGGCAATGCAACTAGATTTATAAATTAACAAAAACAGATAAAAAAGAATGTTTATATATTTGTATCAATATCATAAACTTTTTAATTGTACTTATTTTTCGTTTTTTCCTTCTTTTCCCAGATCAGTGCACCTGAATAAAAAAAAATCATATGTAAAAAATAAGAAGACAAATATAGAAAACTTTTGGCATTATGTTTGATATCTGAGAAAATATTAGAAAAATTATTGAAAAAAAAGGAAGCTAAAACATTTTAAAACTTCCACATGCCTTTTTTTTTATCGACATGACGAGAATTTATTTTTCACTTTTTGGTTAAATTTTTTAAGGAAACACGTGTGGAGTTTAGTTAAATAGTTTTTTCGATAACATATTTCTGTGATTTACAAAATAAATATGAGAAAAAAAAACGCATACGGAAGATTGATGAATAAGATAAAATAATATCTATTTTTGCCTTTCAATTTTTTGAATACAACACTAATACATTTTGATTTTGTGCAAATTACATTAAAACCAGTTTTTAAGTCATTTAAAATCAGATGCAATATCTATCTACCTATCTATCTATCTATCTATCTATGTGTGTGTGTGTGTATATATACAGAAACTTTAAAGGCTCTCCTGGTTTAACGGTCATTGTCGAAAGAAGTGGATTCGTCGACCCGAGTTCATATCCAGAATCATATTGTTTGCACTTTTCATATCATTAATTCCTTTGGAAAAGGTATAAATCCATCAAATCTCTCTCCAGCTATAAAAAATTTGTAGGGAATACTGGGTTCTCTAATCATGGTATTGCAACCGGTCTAAGAGAAGAAAAACTCTGAATATACACTAATTACAGACCTGGAAATGGATGCCCAAGAAACGCTAGATGAGTAACACTCCCGTCATTAAAAGTAGATTCCGGGACTAGAGAGAGAGAGAGAGAGAGAGAGAGAGAGAGAGAGAGAGTAAATAGATATCTAACGCACAGAGATGTATCAATTTGTGAGTATAAATATTATGCATATGCTTACATGTGTACATATTGATGGATAAAAAGCATTTTCAATATGTTCAGCCATCTGCACCAATCGGAGGACCAACATCAAACTTTAGACATGCAAACCAAATACTGATTGCCCTGTGGGCTAGTGCTGTAGAGTAGACCAACTGCTTCTCAGCAGAGGGGTAAGACCTCACCGCAACGAGTGTCTGTTGATATGACACTAAACAATCTGATGGTGAGGTCCCAGTAATGCTGGTGCTTTCGGGAATGCGGACTTCCATTTCATTACCATCGCTCCCAGGTCTACTCTTGCCCGATGTGGTAACACTTGATAAGGGTCCTATCTGTGGGTTAAATAGAACTATACCGTGGTTTGAGTGTACTGTTTTTTTTTACATTCAAACTGCGTATTTATGCTGAACTGAATTGTTTAAAATTTAATTGTTTTGACATTTAAACTGTTTATTTATGCTCAAGTGAATTGTTTAAAATAGAACTGTTTTGACATTAAAACTGCGTACTTACGCTAAACTGAATTATCTGAAATATAACTGTTTTAGCATTAACTCCGAGTATTGCCCTGTCGGCTGGGGCTGTAGAATACACCGACTGTGCCTCTGCAGAGGGGTAAGACTCCCACTTCAATAAGTGTCCTGGTTATGACACTAAACAATTTGATGGTCAGGTTCCAGTAATTCTGGAGCTTTGGGGAAAGCAGACTACCCCTTTATTGCCATCACTCCCAGGTCCACTCTGCCTCGGAATGGTAACACGTGATAGGGCCCTACCTATGGGTTAAAAAGAACTAACTGCATACTTATTATAAACTGAATTGTTTGAATTAGAACTGTTTGACTAAACTGAATAGCTTGAAATATAAATGTTTTTAACAATTAAACTGTACTTATTTTTAAACTGTGGGCTTATGCCAAACTGAATTCTTTGAAATGGAACTGTTTTGACATTGTAACTGTACTTACACTAAACTGAATTGTTTAATATAGGACTGTTTTAACATTTTACTGCGTGTAAACAAAAGCTGTACTTATACTAAACAGAAGTATATGAATTAGAACTGTTTGAATAAACTGAATAGCTTGAAAAAGAAATGTTTTTGACAATTAAACTGTGTACTCATGATAAACTGAATTGTTTGAAATAGAACTATTTGCATAAAAATGGATTTGACGTTAAATAACCTACAAAGGTTGATATGCCATAAAACCCAACCAACCAACCAATCAAATACGGAATTGAATCATAACTCTTGTGAACTATTTCTTGCAGATTTAATGGTCGTTCGTGATGAGAGTTCACCATTTTACGTGATGAATATCTTGTATATTAAAACTTCTAATCCTTATACTGACCAAATATACTAGGTCTACAGTAAAGCATGTGGCCATCTATAAAAGACCAACGAATAAAATGATCCAATTGTTATTATGGATATATAGCAAGACTGAATATTTTGACTGCAAAGAAAAAAGAAAATGCCTATACTGTTTAATTTTTTTAGCGGAAAATATTTTTACTGTCTTGAAAAAAACATTATATCTATTAAATAACCGCCGCATATTTAAATTAATAAACTCATTTAAGTTTCCACATAAACAATACTTTATCGGTAGGTCTGGAGCATAACACATATATTGCACAAATTTAAATATGAATGTTCACTTTAATGAAGAAGAATTATAAATATATATATATATATATATATATATATATATATATATATATATATATATATAAATTTCGTTCAATGTAATAGACATTTTCTGTCTAGATATTTTCTTGTTGATCCTTTCATATTGCCGTATTGATTTTATTGTATTCGGCAGGAATTGATTGATATATTTTCCATAATTGCTTATTTCCCAAGTACCCTCTATCCGACTTTGGGCCATCATCAAGAGAGGATATATTACAAAAGCGATGCAACGTCTGTATGTACACAACTACTTTGTAAGAAGAGCATCTGGGCCGTTCCACTGTGTAGCGTTTACTTTTAAAATTGTTCTATAATTAGTGTCAGTAGCTAAAAACATTTAAGTACATTAGCACTGGTTTGAAAATTAATTCTGTTAAGTTTGGGTTGCATGTTTCAAATATGTAGCGCTTAAACCTTAGTTTAGGAAGTCCCTTCCTAAACTTAATCTTCAAGCACTTCCCCAATAATATCCCTCTAGCGTAAATCTTTTACAAAAATAACATTAAGGTTAGCTACAGTTACACAAACAATATGTCACAAATAACACTGGTTTACAAAAATAAATTTTTGGTCTGAGGCAAGAATGGGGATAGGTGTGTTTTGTTAATTTGGGTGTGCTGAATTCAAATTTATAAATAGTTTTGCTCTATCACCTCTAGTTTTCTGGCTTTTAAATAGTCTCATTTTAGTATAAACAGAGAATATATGTTCATATTTCAAGAGTTGTAGCAGCTTATAACAGATAAAATAGGATAGATAAAGAACACTGATTGAATCAATATACTTGGATGATACAATTACACAATTCATAGTACCACAGAGAGTGAAAAGTATGTTTTCTTAGAAGATCTGGTGTATTTTGCCTCCGGAATGTCACGCAAGAGCATCCAGCAGAATAAGCTTGATGTGAAGAGGAGGAAGAAGCACCTTATTCATGTCCACCATAGGATTCTCCTTGAGGCTGTGTTCGCCAGGAACAAAAGTGCTTCTAGACTCCCAGTCTTTCTGCTCTTAATGCTGGGATACAGTTCGACTTTCCCAGAGACAGAGAAAACAACAGTACTTTATGAAGCCCGCTTGCATACCCATAAGAAGACCAATGACCTTATTTGTTGCGATTCGTGAAACTAGTGATCCTTACATCTTCCTGGACTAGGTTCCACAGTTTAAGCCGAGAAACCAAGAGCTCTGAATGCTGTTTTGACAGATACAAATCACGAGCAAGATCATTCAGGTCTTCTTGCGTGATCCAGTGTGGCTCATTGTCACTTGTTCCTGAATATGTAGACTCAATATCTTCCAAAGATATTGACTCGGCAGAATCTTCTCTTGAAGGCATTTCTTCATCTGATGAGGAGCCCAATACTTGTCCTGATCACCAATTTTACAGTTAAAATAGTGTAAGTAGGCGGTTCTGAGGAGGGAAGTAATGGTTCGACGCTGTGCAACTGTTGTGAAGTCCACACACACGTAGCAGAAAGAATTGGCCTTGTTGAGGCATCCTCGATATTTTGACGTGCTTGAAGCCGTTCGAGAATCTGAAAATAAAACAAAGTAAAACTAAATGTGCATTTGAAAATGTAATACTAATATTTAGTAACCAAAAAGATGTGTAACACGATATTTGAGGTACACCAACCTCCTGCGCCGCCTGCGAGACAACCTCTTCCTATGACTGCCTGAGTGTGGAGTGATACCTGCTGCCTTAACTGTCAAAATCCGTTTTGATATATAACTATATATATATATATATATATAATGTAATGCTATCACTTACATTTAGTGCATGATGACAAAAAAAAGCCATAAGTCTCACAATATAAGAATTAATCCTGAATTCATATACGCCTTTATATACCGTATATGCACAAAATGCACACTATGCATATCTAAAATTCTAGAGGTGATGAGTAAAAACGGATTTCAAATTTAAATTCAGCACCCTCAAATTAAGTAAAAACAGGTATTTTTGTGCTTGCCTCAATATCTTTGTAAACCAGTGTAATTAAAATACACCACAAAAAAATTACATCCACCTACAGTACAGCATCCCGCAACCAATGCAATTGTTGGATCAAAAGCACATGCCCCCTACCAGAAAAATACCTGTACAAAAACCTCATATACAAAGCCACGGTAAAAACAAACAACTCCGTCAAACATTACATCGGTGCAACGGAGGGAACCATAAAACAAAGAATTTGCAACCATGAACTTTCTTTCAAGTACAGAAACTACGCTTCTTATACCTCTTTATCTGCGTACATATTGCACCTAAAACACACAAACATCTCTCCTACAATCACCTGGGAGATACTAAAACAAGCACCTGCCTACAAGAAAACATAAAAAATGCCTTCTTTGTCTCCCCCAAAAATTAGCCATCATAACATACCCATCACAAAACACCCTACAAAATAAAAAATTGAAATTCTTTCAAAATGTAGGCACGAGAATCAGACTTCGATCCACTCACATAACCCATCTAATACCTCAAATATATATATATATATATATATATATATATATATATAAACCTGAAGCACCGTAAGTACCATTTTCCTCAACCCACCATCACACCCGCCACACAATATGTGTACCATCTTTCTCCATTAACCCCCATACTCTTCTCCACACGCCTCTACTATCTGTTAATTTTACATTTTATGAGAATTAAGAATTGGCCGCAACACTCTATATTCATCTTATCTACCACGTACACTCTATCATTTTCTACAATAGCGTATATATCACACAATATTAACACAAAACATATAATTATTAAAAATAACCGTCCCAACTGCCAACTATTACCCGCACCCCTGAAACCCACCATCTATTTCCTTAATTAATTTCCTTAAATTCATAATGACAACACTTTGCTCTTCTGTTATAATTATCATCGTACATAAACCTAATATTATTGTAACCTCTTTATTATTTTCATTACGCACGTACTACCAAAGAGAACTATAGTATATATGATTTTTACGCAACATTTTATCAATTTATTATTATATCCTAGCCCAATTCCCTTCCCTAAATATTATACCAACATTGTACAATATTATATTGCAATACAATACACCCTTATTATACCCATTATGATTCTGGTCTACCATAATATATCCGTTTAACTCCGCTTACAAATCAAATCTTTATTTATTCTCCTCGACATGCAATGACGATGTTTTGTTCCTTGGCTACAGTCACCTACTCATACAGAAATAAAATGATGTAGCGAAAAAGGTACACCTACGAATTCACATCCGGCTGTAACAACGCGCTGCGTTTTTAACTTCACTCAAACCCATACATAAACACATTAATATGCAACTATAACCCACACAAACATTCGCACACACCCACACACACTTACACACTCACACACTTACAACCACACGTAAAGAATCCTACGAAATCCCAACGGTTTTTTTGACTGTATTTAATCGATTTTCGATTCATTTCATTTTCTTAACTGCCTGATGATTGTTGTTTTGCAAAAAAAGCTCTATGAAACCCAGGGGTCGCAATCTAAATTCTATGAATTAAGTATATATATATATATATATATATATATATATATATATATATATATATATAATAGATATTTTATTATTGTTATACAATTGCTCTATCCTAGATATTGAGCACTCCATATGTTATATTGCACTTGGTTCGACACAAACCAACAAAGTGATTTAGTGACCACACTGTTATAATATATATATATATATATAATAATGATAATGATAAGTAAATATATATTGTTACGTATTTAATCCATGGAAAATATTATTCTGCAACCTAAGGTTTCATGAAGTTTAAAACAACATTCATCAGGCAGTTAAGAAGATGGAATGAAATTGAAAATATTAGGGGTTTTCGGACTATTGTCTTCGTCTTTATTGTTATAAAGTTGATAGTCCGAAAAACCTATATGATAAAAATCATCAAGCTTCGTCTCAGAAATTCAGACAACTAATATATATATATATATATAATATATATATATATATATGTGTGTGTGTGTGTGTGTGATTTGTAAGAAAATAGTTTGTAGATAAACAATTTTAAATGAGCCAGAGATGATTTGTTTTGCAGATATGTTTTTTAGTATTGCTATTAATTATCAATTATTTTTGCATACATTTAAATGGTTTCAAGAATTGCAATCTAACATAAATAGATGTGTTTGCACTCAGGTCTAAATATGGCTATCTGTCCCGAATATTTTTATTTACACACAGTTATATGATTTCAAATATTGCAATGTAATACTAATAGCTCTTTTTGCACACAGTTAAATGTTTTCTAGTATTACTATCCAATACAAATGATTCAATTTAATATCAACACTCGTTTGAATACAGTAAATATTCTCAAGTAGAGTAAATGATTAGAACCAAATATATATATATATATATATATATATATATATATATATATATATATATACATATATATATATATATATATATATATATATATATATATATATATATGCATTAATTTCCTAGCTGACGTTGAGTCGTAGGCTTTTTCTACGTCAAATTAGGTAGGTTTCGATCCCGGCTTCGAGGGTTTTCCGTGTCTAGCCCCACTGAAGAATAGTGATACAAGGAAACAGTTTGTGTGTGGATGTCAATACATATATATATATATATATATATATATATATATATATATATTGGACAAGGCTTAAAATCATATGTGATAGTATGAGAAAATATTATAGGACATCTTATTCGTATGTTATGTTGTAGGAACGACGTAATCAGAATTCATTTATTATTCAGTAATAACAAAATCCTACCAATTTATTCATAACCGGGAAAATAATGCTATTTTTTACATTGTATCGTCTCGATTTAATTTTTTGGAATAATTTTCCATATTATCCCTCGTTTGAATTTTTCCTAGTTTTTACGTTAATATTCAGATAATGTAGAATATTAATGATATAAATAAAATTGATTTAATAATGAAATAATCTCTTCCTATTACAATAACAGTTGATTTTTATGAAACAATAAATTAATTCTGATGTCATAAGGCTAGTCTCACGTTGAAATATATCAGTCAAGTTACCATGCAGTCTTTTATTATATACGTGTGTGTGTGCTTGTGAGTGTGTGTGTGTGTGTGTGTGTGTGTGCTTGTGAGTGCGTGTGTGTGTGTGTGTGTGTTTTGTCTGAGTTTTTTGTATTATGAAAGATATTGGTAAATAGATTTCAACTGATTTAATTCCTATTTCACCCTTCGATTAAAGATTCACTTTCCCGTTAAAGAATTTATCTCAGACGATAACTATTTAAGCCGCATTAGACATCAGTAAAAGGCTATATAGGTAGCAATATATTGATCAGGAGCCACTAAGAACGCTTACTACAAGAATAAAAGCCAGAGTCTCTAAGGAATTAAACTATGTAATTGAGGTCTGAAAGGGTAATAGCAATAAATGAACTGTCTTTATTAGAGAAGGAAACCGTTGGGTCTTCTTCATTGTGTTCATATCGTCTATTTTCTTTTATTCTTGTTTTTTACTTTCGGGTTTCATTGTCTATATTTCCTAGAAACCAGAAATTGTTAGGCTAATTTCTTTTTGTCCGATGAGTATTAAATATAGCTGGAAACTCAATATGGAAAATAATATTTTTGTTTGGACTTGGGGAAAAAATCAAATGAAGACATTTTAAAGAATTCGTTTTTTGAAGATTCGACCTGCCAATTGATCATGAGATTTTTGTGTAAAATTAATTATTACGGTTAAGATGTAGCAAACTGCCTTTCGTGAAAAGTTTTACAAGCGTTTGGAAAAATAGGTCATTACTTATGTACCGAACCAAAAACTGATAAGAAAAAGTGAAGATTTTGCTTCTCTACAGACCTTAATCTTGAATGACAAGAGATTAAATCTATTATTCCTTTTAACCATTGAAGATAATCTTGGGAAGCAGATGTCCTGACGTAATGGTTCTCGAAACGTGATATGGGAGTGACGAGCTGAGTTCAACATAATTGAGAATGACGGGAATCAATCACTTCTTTCCGTAGCAGTAATACAATACGAAATTAGACTTAACATTTTTGCCTTGGTTGGTAATCAATCTAGGAGAATATCACTTTTGAAGTCAACTCCAGAGCAAAACAGTCAGGAAAGCACGGGTGGATATATGCTGCATTTGCACCTGTCAGTCTTACAAAAATATACCCTGGTCTGCGCTGGGATTTTGGCACAGATCCACTGTTTTGGAAACTAACAGAAATCACTAAAATCAGGTTGACTTTACATATAAGTATACTTTTGGCAAGCGTCCGACAAAAAAAAAAAAAAAAAAGAAAAGAACAAAAACAACAATAAATAAACCCAGATATTTTTCCTTTTGATATTCGCTAGTCTGAGTTAAACCCGAAGAATTATAAACGGGGACAAGAAATCTATGTTACGCCAATCTCTCATATAATGGTCGACATCTGACATCTAACACGAGTTACAAATACGTATCACTCTTTTTAAATGTATTTCACTTCATAAAACTATAATTTGTTCAGTTAAATATTTTCATGAGCTTTTGAGGTTTTTCAAATATAAATCTTCCTACAAACGCAATATATATATATTTTTTTACATCAAATGTCTTTTCGGCAGGATGGCTGAAATTGGTTCCTTAAATTTTAACCCAGTGTCCCTTCTCTACATAAATAAAACCCACTAAAAAGTGTATACGATAATATGTATATATATATATATATATATATATATATATATATATATATATATATTAATAGAGTGTTGGTTGTCACTAAATCCCTTTGTGGTTATGTGTCGAACCAAGGGCGAAATAATATGGAGAGTGCTTAATATCTAGGATAGAGCTATTATATAATAATAAATAAATATATATTAGATATATATATTTATTTCATGGAATAAAGACTGCGACTCTGGGTTTCAGGGAGCTTTTTGCAAAACAACAATCATCAGGCAGTTTTGCTAAAGACTCCATGAAACCCAGTTTCGCAGTCTATATTCCATGAATTATATATATATATATATATATATATATATATATATATATATATATATATATATATTAGTATTATTCGGTCCAGTTAAACCAGAGTTGGGAGTAATTCCATCAGGACAAGAAAATAATTCAAAACCTGAACATTTAAATATAAGTATTAATGTTTCCTTACGAAAAAGTTATTATTTACAAAAAAAAAAAAAAAAAATAAAAAAGTTAATTATCGAATTCAGTTAAAAAAGAAAATAAATAAAACTAGTAACAAAAAAATAAAGAAGTTAAATTACTATAATTCCAACCGACAATAAAACAAAAAAGAATAAATAAATAAAAATAGATAAAACAAGTAAAAAAAAAAGACGTCAGAAAAACGAGGGGATAACACTTCACCCCTCTTCCATCACATCCCACCCTTCCCCCCGTGTCTATTTTGATTTATTTTATCCATAAAAGCTGAAAAGGTCCTGTTAAATTTTTCTTCGTGTTTTTGGTTCACATCAGAAACACATAACAGGATGGAAATAAATCTATAATCCTAAAGTGACCGGATTTTGGTTTTCCTTAAGAAATATATATATATATATATATATATATATATATATATATATATATATATAATCTTTCTGGGTTTCTCTGTTAATTATTACATCTTTGTTAATGGAAGTTAGTGAACCTGAGTTTTTATATTACATTAATTTTGTCAAACCCCCATTTAAAAAGTCTGTCATAAAAAAAAAAAAAACGGAAACGAAAAAAAGAGATATCTTACTAACTCATCGACTTCAAATCGAGACTCAGTAGAATTTTAGGAAATTAAAATTAAGAAAATGTTCACTTTACAAATACATGATCAAAGTTCAACTAAAATCAAAAGGTTTCAAAATTAACATAAATTCATTTACGTGTTTGGATTTAATTTTCTAATCGAAGATCAAAATGTAAACATCATTAATCCCTCTACATTATTTGTTGAAATCAAACATTCTTCTTGAGTTGTACGATAGAGTTTCTGAATTTGTGTGTGTGTGTGTGTGTGTGTGTGTGTGTGTGTGTGTGTGTGTGTCCGAGGATCATGGGTATTTGGGAGGGTGAATGGTCTGCTTTTTTTCTGGGAGATTGACTAGACATTCGAATTTAAACAAATACTATACGATATTGACCTAATAGGATATATGAAGTCACTGAAGTTCATCAGATAATAAAATATTCATTTTCTGATCAATCTGAGTGTAATAGAAAATGTTTGAACTCATAAATGTCGGAACAGATGTGACGACAACTATTTTTCACCTTGCCAGCCATATGGTAGACCTTCATTGGTCAGTATTGAAAAGAAGCTACATATTACCAAAAACAAAACTAAAAAAATTAAGAACAAAAAATTTTGTATACGAAGTAATTTTAAGAAACAATTAGAATGTTTATTCGTTTGTTCTAAATATTTATATCATATTCGAATTCCCATATCCATAGAACTGTTTAATATATATACATACAAACATATATATATATATATATATATATATATATATATATATATATATATATACTTTGGCATTGTAATAGTGTTCAATACCGGTGATAGAGCACACACACACACACATATATATATATATATATATAGAGAGAGAGAGAGAGAGAAAATAGAAAAAAGAGTCAACTGAGCTTCCGAACTTTCAGTTTCTTATGCGATCATCTGTTAGTCAGCATTCATTTTTGATTCTATGTCTACGCTGTACTAGCTTATATATATACATATATAGTGAGAGAGAGAGAGAGAGAGAGAGAGAGAGAGAGAGGGGGGTATCCAAAGAATCTTATATATATATATATATATATATATATATATTTCGTCAACTGTATTTTAATAATAGAAACAAGAATCGAAGAAGAATCGGACAGAATTGGATGCTGCACTGTAAGCTTCTGTGCAGAACAATCACTGACACAGCAATAAAGTGGAGTCGTTTATTGGCTGCCTGTAATAAGTCGAGGGAAATTGACATGCAAAACGGGGCACGAGACAGAGATAGGACCCGCAGTATCTGCCCTCGTTTATGGCCGGTCCGATGTCATGTTGAAGGATTATACGGGGGCTCGTCTAGGGGTGCTAGCAATATATCGGTTAATCGCAACTGCTGCCAAAAATTGACCCATTCTGCTCGTCCGTCCTCTGACCCTCGGCTCCTCTTCTGTCAGCGAAGGTCACTGATGCTGAGCAGGTTTTTGGAAGGGCGTCAAATTTGCTGTAAGATACTTCGAAAGCGGCCAAAACACACTCCGTTATAAACGATTGCTTGATGCTCGCGTAGCCAAATTCTTACATTCAACACTATAAATTTATCATGCAGACCATTATATATCTGTATGAGTATCAACATATGCAAATATATATATATATATATATATATATATATATATATATATATATATATTTATATAAGTGTGTGTTTTGTGTGCGTAAGTGAGTATGTGTGTATTAGTTCTTGTTTGTTTACTAGAAGCTCGTGTGATATGCTTACCCTTAGAAGCGTATCTTCACATCTGTATCATTGTGTGTGTGCACAACAGTGAAATAATTCTAATATCTATCTATCTATCTGCTAAATATAATTATAGGTCTTCACTCTTTTAACATGGATACATTCATTAGTCTGAAAATTATCATAAAAGTTGCACATTTTCCAATAAGGCGTTACACGGATAAGATAACACGAATCTTTCAATATTGTAGATAATCATCAAGTCGAGCAATTAGCACGGATTCCTTTTGAATCTTTCTTGTCATACGTCCCTATCATCCATTACTTATAGAACGTCCTATCGACGGCATCCAGTGTTAGCACAGAGCCGACAAATGTAAGTCATTGCTCCTCGGCTAAAGCTGCGGCGTCCATGTTTGGAAGTTCACTGGAGAAACTCGCTAATGAGTTCGCGTCACCTTCACGCGCAGTGTCAATCATGTATTGTTTGTTTTAATTGGGTGGTTTGTGAGACGGGAACCAAGTGACGGTACCGTAGTTGTTTTGAGGGGTGCCACTTCCATGATTTTTTCAAAATACCACATGGCACCCTTGTGTAGTAGTTCCCATCTAATGTTTTCTCCAAGTACTTCGGTAAGCTCCAAGTAGTGCAGCCATATAATAGTAATGACAGGGTTGCAGCTTAGAAGAACTCTCATTTTATTTATCAGCGGTCTGAGATTTCCATTTAATGGATAACCTCTCGATTACAATCCATTCATTTTCCTGGCGTATGTTGGTATTGCTTTCATCTAGTGAGAGATTGGTTCCCGGGTATGTGAACAGGTCCACTAATTTCAGAAGGTTTGTCATTTAGCTCCTTTTTTTAAACATATAGATCCTGTTTTATATGCGTTCAAGTAGAGACCAATGCCTTCTGCTGCTAGCTCCAGTATAGCAGCAGAAATTCGGCTGTGACAGGTACATTATCGAGAAGCATTTGATCATCTTCCTAGTGCTCATCCGTGATTGGTTATGTGTGATATCGTCCGCTTTTTACCTTTTTAGTGTAAGACTGTTTTCTTTCCTTAGATTTATTGATGTTATTTGTAAATAATCTCGGCAGATAATAAGTAGATAGGGTACTAATGTATCTACTTGCTAGACTTCAGCGATAATATCAAAGAAATCTGGGTCACAATCGAGTGACTGAACCAGCGCTTTTGTGTTTTGAAGACCATCGTTATAGGGGTGATAGTTTCTATGCGGAGACCAAATTGCAAAAAGTATTTGCTCCATCTTTTCTCTGGAATCACTTTCCATGACGAAATCAGCAAACAAATATGTTGCTTCGAGATTTTTTGCACGTACTCCCATGATGATTCAACGAATTGTCAGAATCTGAGAGCTTGTGGGTCAATTTCTTGGAGAAACGTTCTGATTTATCCAAAGAACTTTCTAAACTTCATATGGGATACGATTGAGAAGTAGAATATAATAAACTTTTGCTGCTTATGTCATGATGTAATGTAAGTGTCATACTTCTGAAGTTCTTAATGATTCTTAGATCGCCTTTTTTCGGGAAAAGAAGTATACAGCCTTTTGCCAATTTCTATATGGTGTTTAGTTTATACTCATCGTGGCTTAATCAAAGAGGTATGTCGTAAAATTTCCTTGCCTTACATACTTTGCTGATTTTTTGGTTTCAATTTTTTTATAGTACTGTGTCCAGTTCTTCTTCAGAATAGTGTCTGATTTGATTTCCTGTTGGCCACGAAAATTTTCTTCATTTGGTTTATGGGTGATTTCAAAAGAGCTTTCAAGCAGATTCTTGAAATGTCCTTTTTAACTTCTGGGGTATCTCTTCTTGGTTGGCAGCTTTCAGTTTTACTCATGAAGAGATTTTCCTTACACAAAACTTATCTTACTGTCTACCAAGCTAACAGTAATAAAAAATACTGATTTTATTGATTTGGTCATGGATATTTTCTTGTTATTCTTTTTGATGTTATATTTCTTTTGTGTATGTATGTATTTAGTTCTGTGCATGTTCAAAGAACTTATATATATATATATTAATTATCTACTTTACGTCATTTCGGCAAATGAAATATTCCAATTTACCAACCGTTTCTAGACTAAAATCAGGGTAGCTAACGTCATTTCATCTGATGTTAAATCACTCAGCAATTTCATCTACGTCGTAATAAAAGGATATGAAATTAATATCTTTTTCCTTGAACATACTTCTGAATTAAAGAAAATACATTAAAATCAACACTAAAATACTAAAGAAGTTAAATGGAATGAAAAAAAAAACAGAAAATATTCACATAGAAAAATAGTAAACGAATGTTCGTCAATGCGTAGTTTCGCTATTTTGCTCTGTTGCAAAAATGTGACTAAGATTTGTTTTTAGTGTTCTTTTCCGTTTGTGATAATTATATCCTTTCGCATTTATTCACGCTAGTTTTACAGTGTTTGTTTTTAATTTTTTATTTACTTATTTTAAGGCATTCTATTCAGGTAACGTAAAAAAACAAACAAATCTGGTTATGTCACGACTTTGCAAACCAGTTAATGATATCGGACTTTATATGACTCTGTCTGTCAATCTCTCTTTCTCTCTCTCTTTCTCTCTCTCGCTTTCTCTCTCTCTCTCTTTCTCTCTCTCTCTCTCTCTCTCTGTATATATATATATATATATATATATATATATATTGAGCATTTATATACTCTACGGTGTCTTTTGGGTGTTCGTATATTTAAGTATACGTCAATGCTTAGTTGAACTTGGTCCGGTAAATTATCAAGACACCGAGCATGGATTATTATTATCATTGTATTTCGAAGTTTGACCTCTAAGTCTCAAATTGTGCTGCAGTAGATGTGTGTCGATAAAAAACAGGAGAAAATACATTTAGTGATCTGTATAATTGTGTTTGAAGAAATATATTTTAAAGATGCTTCAATAGAAAAATATGTAAATCTCTCACAGTGCTATATCTATCGCTTACCTCTTTACTTATTAAATATTTAATCCTGTTATTTAAGTCTATCTGCTCAAAGAAGGGAGCCTTGACATGCTTTACGGCTTCCAGATGACAAAATCTTTTCTCAAAGTAAAAAAGAAAATAAATGATAACAAATTCAAGTTACTTTGAAAACAAATAATGAAGTCACACAATAACTATAAAGTTATTTATCAGTTTTGAATGTCTTAAAAATTTTTTTTTTTATTTATGAACGGTACAAAAACAGGAACGCAACGCTCAAGGCGGGAAATTTTAATGAATATGTATGAGATGATATTTTTTATTCAAAAGACAAGTTAATGGAGATGAAATTAATTGATTTTTGCATAATTCTAATATGTTAGCTTCTTTTAAAAGATGCGTATTAAAAAAACAAATCACTTATAAAATGAAAAACCGCTTCATCAAACGAAAGAATGGAAAACATATTTTCTGTCGATAGTGAAATGTACTGTGTCCATGGCTACATTGCACATGATGAGAAGTAAACGTTAACTTTGATATTTGATTGTATCTTTGAAGATGAGTTAGATCATTATAGAATAAACCCTTTCAGCTATAATTATTTTAAAGTACCAGGTGAATTTTTCTCAAAATTACTGACTAGTACTTGATGTTTTGTTTGCAGTTTTCAGAACTGTAGTTTTTCTATGATCTTTAAAAATTTTCACAAAGATCCTGTTTAATCAGATTTAATTAATCCTTACCATAACTTTTTCTCTATAATTTGAACTTCTGGTACATTTTTATCAATTTTTTAAAATATCAATCGCGACATTAGTTTTGATTTTCCGGTGACCAGTAACGATAACCATGCTATCAGTTGTCCAGATTTTTTATTTCTTGCAAATACATTTTCAGTTACAAATTTTATATGGATAAACATATGCCCGTAGTGTAAAAGGAGGTGCCCGTGTGTAATGGTTATCATCGTATGAAATGGACACGGCGACACCGGTTCAAATCTTGGACGAGACTGATAGAATTTCACATATCACTAATACCCTTGGGAAAGGTATGAATCCAATTATTCTCCCTCCTGGGTAAATAGTAGGTCAGACTAGATTATTCAGCCTTAGTGAGGCAACTAGTCTAGGAGAAGGAAAACTCTGAATTCAAACCTGTTAAATACCCCTTAAAAATCGACCTTGTGTCATATCCTGCCCGAGCGGAGGAGTTGGTAAATATGTATATGTTTAAACAAAAACGTAAATATTTAGTTGTATTGACGACTCGAAGTAAAGGTCTGATTTAGCATAATGGCTACATCAAACACCACGCTGAAAACTAATGTAAAAAACAATATACAACTAGAAACAAATGAGTGGGAAGATATTTTTATTGACAACTGATCTAGATATTCAATCAAATAACATAATTTAAAAAAAAAAGAAATTTATCCCGAAAATTGAAAGAAAGAATTAATCAAAATGAAAGATGAATCTGTCAGTCAAAACCAGGAAAAATGAGTCGTTATCGACGAAAAAAACTTTTTTTCAAACGTTCAAAAACTAAGTTAAAAGCCTCGGCGAGGATCCCATTAAAAATCAAAAACTCCTAATGGTCTTAACAGAAGCTTGGTTTATGTACTGATAAATATGCAAACGAAAAGACATTTTTAAAAAATTAATAGTATAATCCAGAAGCACATCTATGTATATCTCTCGAGAAAATGCTAAGATATATTTTTACTCATTAAACTTATAATTGTATCATTTTCAAAGGACATAACTTGTCATCTCCGAAATGAAAGGAAGCAGGTGTTTTTTTTACACCAGTCGATGATCGCAAATATAAGCTTTTCATCAGACAAAACATCGTACCATTATGCATTATTGTAGTTTTTCTTCGACAAAATCTTTATATGCAGTGTTATCATATGAAATAATTTACGTAAAGATCTGGGGGTTGCTACGCTACCTTGGGCAAACAGTCTGGGTTAATTTTCAAATTTGAACTCTAAAAGACGACGTAAGAGAGCGTCATTTTTATAAGATTTAACATCGAAATGTCAGGTCAGATGTCATTTCTTGATTTTGCAACTATGTAACAAAGTACAACCTGTACGGTGCTTCTGGGAGAGGAAATGGCTACCTCTATATAGCCCTTATTTCGTAGAGAAATACCGTGAAGGTGTGTAGTGCATAGAAAAATGGAGAAATAAAATAGATTAAAAAAGTAAAGAAATTCCCAAAAGCCCCTGACAGGAAGTAGGGGCGATGCATGTGCAAAGAAAAAAAGGAAGCATCCCTGTGAAGAGGAGAAATTCACTCTCACTTCAACTGGACCTCCGGACTGAAAGCATCCTCTTTCTTTTCGGCCGCTAAAAGCGAACACATTGGGGTGATGAGGAGTAGTAGCCTGACACCCTGTCTGTTGCTTGCGAGTCGACACGCCGAATCAAGCAACCGAAGAACAACAATTTAGATTTATAAACCACCGAAAGCGACAAATATGTCCCAACACCTTATTTGTAATAAAGGAATGTACTCAAATAGTCCAGCAAGATTATTCTCGCTACAAAGTAACCGTGCGAGAACCCAAACAAGATAAAGTTGAAATTTAAGAAATATAAAGTTAAAATTTGAAAGCTATCATTTTTCTTCCTTTCTCCCTTTCTTAAAAAAAGACCAAAAATCCACTCTCACTTCAACGGGAACTCTCAGATTGAAAGCACCCTCTTTCCATTAAACGTGCGCTATAGGTGAATTCTGTCAACTCGACAACCAAATATATTTCTGAAAACATCCAAATGAAGTGAGCTTTCTATGTGTTTGTGACATCATGTCTTTTCACTATTTTACGAGTGAAAATGTTAGTAGTATCAGAATAACTAAAAGATATTTGTAAAATATATTATTTAAGCAACGACTAACTAAAAAAACCCAACAATGTTTAGTATGCTTAGGTCGCTATATTCTAACCATGTTTTGTACTAGACAAAATAGTCGAGATGAAAGAACCATTGGTTTTTACTATCAAATTGGAAATGCAAACTTCATGAAGAAGTATTACACATCATAAAAGTCAGATAAGATTTGAGTGTTCAGTGATAAAGAGGGTCAGAATGATCAGAAGAAGACGTTAACTTTGATATGCTTATTGTCGTTAAGAATATAAAAAGATAAAAACGAAAATAAAGCATAGATAAGAAAGTTATATATATATATATATATATATATATATATATATATATATATATATATGTATATATATATATATAGGAAAGTCATATCTACATCTATATCTATCTATCTATATATATATATATATATATATATATATATATATATATATATATATATATATAACTTTCTTATCGATGCTTTATTTTTGTTTTTAGCTTTTTATCTATATCTATATCGATTTCATCATCTTAAAAATTGCATAGCTCCTTTCACAAATATAAAGTACACAGGTAAGAGAGAGAGAGAGAGAGAGAGAGAGAGAGAGAGAAAGAGAGAGAGGGAGAGAGAGAGAGAGAGAGAGAGAGAGAGAGAGAGAGAGATGTGAATTTACTTAATGCTGTTTTGATATAAATCGTTTGAGAACAGTGCAAACTAAAAAATATTCAAATTACCTTTGTTTTATGAATTTTTTTTTCTGATTTCTAATATTATGTATTTGAGAAGAGAAGTAATTTAAATGGCCCGATCCAATATTTGAACTTGTTCCCCTATATTTATTTTTATCCCACAACAAATTTAATCAGTGTAAATTGAAATGTACATTTGTGTCGAATAAAAATAATTTCTTTCGGCAATATTCCTCAATATTATGATCTTAAAACTAGGCATTCTTTGAAAGGTTTAGTCGAATGGGGTTAAAGCCCAATAGAACTTTAGGCAAATTATGCTCCGAAGCAGAAATTACTTTGCTTATTTTTATATAATATTTTACAATACTCAGTTTCTTATTATAAGTTATGAATTCGGTTGGCAAAGGTGAAAAACACATTGAAAATGTAAATACAATGGTTAGAAATATACTGTTACTTAATATGTTGGAGGATTTGAGCACACATCAAAGCTAAAATAAAATATGTTTGACTGGCTAAAGAAGGAGATAGATAGATAGATAGATAGATAGATAGAAAACTCATAGCAGATAATAAGTAAAAAGCGTTAAAGAAGCAGATGGAATTTCCATGTACAATAAAAAAAAAATGATATAAACAAATAAGCATGAATGAAAAAAATAATGGTAAAAGCAAATATCTTTGTAGATATAAGAATAAATAATCAACGTAAAAAAATTCCGACTATATAAGAAAGCAAATATTTAGACGAATCAATGTAAAATAGAATATGAATATAAATAAAAGCTATACATCTTTTTCTTTTTTGTTTATAACACGCATGCAGAAGAAAGATTTAATGTATGTGAGGTTCTTGTGGGTAAAATTCAAAACAAAGTTGAGTTTGATGAGTTTATTATGAATAAAAGTAGATAAGGAAGAAGAAATATTATTAAAGCTGTCAATATTTTTCAACTTTCAGCTGATTTGATAGACGTAAATAAACGATGGTCAAGAGACATGTTGATTTATTCGAGCAAAGTATTAAAGTAACAAACACTATGAAATATGGAAAATGTCCTTTAGCCATACATAAAGATTGAAAAGAATAACGAACAGAAAAAAATATAGGTAGAATTCTGTTGATTAACATAATCTTTATGAGCTTTTTATTCAGCTACTTTGCGGGATATCAGTTTCGATCTACGGTTTTATTTGTCGGTCGACTCTTGACGGAGAGAGATCTTGTAACTCCAAGCAGATACCTTCACTCAGCAGATTTGAAAGTCCAGCTTATTTTTCCGTCAGAATTATTTCTTAGATGTTTTGTATAACGTAATCACTGGCAACTGCTGTGTCAGGACAGAGAAATACAAAAAATGCAACTTGACTCTACTGTTAGTATTGTCACGTGATATCCCACAGGGAGGAGGGAGATAAAATTACTACTCCTCGTGTTTGAATTAACAGTATCTAGCCGTCAAAAAAGTGACCGTTAAGAGAGAATGTGGGTCACAGAGGGGATATCAACGGGTGTTGGTACTTAGTAACCTCAGGTCGCCGGACGCCGGACACCGGAAGGGGAGGGAGAGAGAAGCCAAATGAATGGCTGGGACCCCAAAACAGAAGTGGGGCTTCCCTCCGTCAGCGGAAGTATATAATAAGAAAGCAGTTTTTGAGCAGGGCTCGTGGCAGACAAACCCATGGCCATTTACTCCGGGTTGAAGACAAAAGAATATCTGAGACACGAGGGACCCCAGGTTCTTCAAGCCAGTGTAAAAAATAGAATAACGTCTATTAGCCCGTGAAAGAAGAAATATTCTCCAGTGGAACCCCGTCGAAAAATAAGATAAGTAACTTTGGAGCTACTTCTCCTTTATACCCAAATTTTGTATACCACTCTCTTTCTCTCTCAATTTAAGAAAAACAAAAGTCAAGAAAAGACATTTATATTCGTTTACTGTGAAATTATTATATGTTTTGACACTTTGAAAGGTGTATATAACTGTAGTAAAGGAATTCATGTATTTTTATGTTACCACGTGGTCTATGTTGTTACTTCATGCTTCTTTTCAGCTTCTATTCGCCTTATGTTATCTTGCTTAGAATTGTCCTCATAATTCTTTAAAATATCACACGGGAAACCGGAGTTGCCGACTACTACAAAATGATATTATTACGACTAAAACCTATAGGTCCATATTCTTCCATTATAATAGGGGAAAGAAGTTTAGCGGCCTGGTGGGTGTGTGATAGTGTGAAATTTGGAACCCCTTGCCAGCGGCGGTCAGTCTGGCCCTAAATTAATCCCTCATGTAATATGCCAGTTCTTATATGCCTGAGAGAAAAACTCTGAACGAGGACTTATTCTATAGGGGATCAAGTGCCAACCCGCCCCGTCTTCACACGTGCGAAAATAAAGTCCCGTTTTGGGATTTTAGTCAATTTGCCGTCACAGTATCTTTATTCTTTTATCCTCTCCGTTAAGTTTCTGATGCCGTGATTGTATGTTAAAAATGAATACCGGACAGGATGTTCAGGATTGATTTTTCTTTCTTATTGGAATCAGCTCATCTCGTATTTTTGAATAATTCAATCGCTATCCTTACTTGCAAATGGTTGTGTCCTCGTACCCCAGCCACTAAAAGAGAACGAATCGAAAAAATCAGCTGCTTTTATTAGAGTTAATGAAACTCCAAAATTACACTCCTGCCATGCATCATTTATTACCCGACCACCTACACTTAGATGTTCGATCCAGTACCGTGACTTTGAAAATACCTGTTTAACTACTCTATCCAGTCCAAGGTGCTGGATCAAGTAAATCTCGTTATACTATGCCAACTGGGCGATTTTTTAAAAATTCTATTTCAAGGATCTACATATCTCTTTAAAGGGATTTCATTCGGTTCTTCTTCAGTAATTTAGGAAACATCCATAATCAAAATTTACTTTAAATCTTTCAGATAAATTCCATGCAGGGCATTTATTAAGTTATTATAATAACACATTATTAAAAACAGTCGTTAAATAAGTGTCAAAAGTCTATAAAATAATAAATTAGTTCAAACACTGGAATATTTGGTGGATATGAATATATTACTATAGAAATTTTGGTCCATAAATAAGTGCCCATTCTATTATTTATGATATGAAAAACGCGCTATGCTTAATGGAAATACCAACGAAATGGCCAATTTAGCCAATTATGCGATTATAAGGAAAGACATGTCACTATTTCCTCGTCCATTAATTCTCAACTAATCACACAGATCGTATCTAATAGAAAAAATTAGAAAATGAAATTCTACTTGGGCTAGTTGATAAGCCCTCATAGTCTGATGCTAAACACAGACCATTGTTTTTATTCTTATTGTAATGACACTGATGAAAAGAAGTCTTAGAATTCATAACATCAATTTCAAAAGTAGTAATTTTACAAGGTGGTAAAAACTAAGAAGATAATACCTTAAAAGAAAAAAAAAACCCTTTGATTTCTGAAATGAAAACATCATGAACAATAAGAGATTCAATTATATGATTTGATCTTAGCCTACGTTTTATTGATCGGGCTAATTATTTCTGTTCGAGAAACATGAAAACTTCCAAGAAGAATCATCTTAAACATGGCGATTACAGGAAATCAACTGAGAGGCGGGGAAAATAACTATTTTATTATTGTTTGCTAAGCAACGTGTATGTTAGGACAAACACTTCTATTACATCTGTGAGTTTTATGATGTTTATAACAATTGAGAATTCCATTGTAAAATGGCCATGACTTGTAATGGATAGATATTTTCCCATTGATTAGTTACATTGATTTTTCATATTCAATATAATCCTTTGTGTCACTCTGTGCCATAAACGTAGGTTAATCAGCTTATAGAATCTATTCTCAAATATGGTTTAAACTACTTTTTCTACTAATATCAAAACTATTATAAACCAGTTTTTACTGTCCAGAGATTGGCCATCGTGAATTCCTGGTGGCTTTTTCACTATTGTGCGTCACGATGCCAAAACATTCAGAACGTATCCAGATCACACGCCATCTTATATTCTCCTGGCTACAATTTCGCTTATAATCTCAAGGGATCGATGTTTTGAGTCATGATGTCTAACGATTGTCGGATGTTCTTCTAATGTGGCCTGCTCATTGCTATTAAAATTTGCAAAGTTACACAACACAATAACATTAATAAGTATTGTTAAGAAATGAAATCAACATTTGCCAGTTTGTAAGCTTTTCTATCACACACACATACACACACACGCGCGTGGAAACATTTACATTCAAACCTAAACAAACACACGTGTACGTACACTCTCACTCATATACACTCTCTTTCTCTCTCTCACACACACACTCTCTCACACACACACACACACACACTCTCTCTCTCACACTCTCTCCCTCTCAGACTCTCTCTCAGACACACACACACACACACACACACACGAATTTATATATATGAGGATCATTAAATAAGTTTCCAGACTTTTTCGTATGGGCACTTTTTTGATAGTACACACATGAAACTCGAGTCCCCTTCGAAGTACTATCTTCTGGCTGCAATGCACTTGTTGTACCGTCCCAACAACCTCTGGAAGGCCCCATGGAAGTCCTCTTGTGTAAGAGTGTCAATAACTTCGTTACAGCCTCTTTCATCTCCTCAATTGTCTCATAACAACAGTCTCTGAGCTTAGGGAATAACCAAAAGTCGCAGGGAGCAAG